>CAMOHE010025800.1:0-13315 GCA_946598075.1 Artocarpus hirsutus | reverse complement strand
GGGAGAGAAATGAAGAAAGAGAGGGGAAAAGTGAAATAAATAGGAGAAAAGAGAGAAAAGCAGTTGCATAAAACTGTGTGCAACCACACTCTGTTTTCAAATCAAATTGTTTCATTGAAAATTAAATTAACAATTAAAAACAATTTAGAACAATTAAAAATCATCAAATGTAATTAACACAAGGTTTCCACAAGGTAATCAAATTAAGTTTAAAACACTTATCATGGCACACTAATTCACCATTTAACATTCTAATTACACTTAATTAACTTCGTGGTGTTACAAACCAATGGATAGAAGGCCGTTTCAAATGCAATGAAGTAGGATATATGTCTTCAAAGTGTCCCCAACATAAAATCACTACAATCATCAAGGAAGTTGAAGAAAAAGAGGCCAGCAAGGAAAAAAAATTTGAAGAAACAAGTGGAGATGTGGGAGAAGCACTCGTTGTTCGAAGAACTCTTCATACAAAGGTCACTAAAATTGACGATTGGCTACACCAGAGTTTGTTCTACAGAACATGCACTTCCGATGGAAAAATTTGCAATGTCATAATCAATGGAGGGAGATGCACCAATGTCATTTTTGAAACTGTGGTAAACAAGCTCAAAATGGTAATGAAACCTCATCTTAATCCTTACAAAATTTAGTAGTTTAAAAAGGATGGTGGAATTAAAGCTTTTAAACGCTGTTTAGTTTCAATATCAATGGGTTCTAATTATCACAATGATGTCTTGTCTGACATGGTGCTGGTGGATGCGTGTCATATTTTTTTGGAAGACCATGGTTGTATGATCGAGAAGTGACACATGGGCGTAAGAACATCTATTCATTTACAAGAGATGATGTGCACTTCTTGTTGTTGCCTAATAAAAGTTTTTGTGGAAAAAAGGAGGTAGGTCTTATCATCCTAGGAGATAATGAAGAGTTTGATCAAATGGAGTTAGGAATGCCAGTTTCAACTCGAGGACCCTAGGCGAATGATGTAGGAGCATGGTTCAGACATATGACTCGAATCCAGAATGTACATGGGCCTAAAAGATCCAAGAATGGACGTGCATGAAAGGGTTTCATCAAGTTTTTATTTTCTTATTTTATCCATGCTATTGTTATTAAATTGAAAACAATTGTTGGAGATGGTTTGAGTGAAAACATTAAATAGATTTTAATTCTATTATTTGGTCTCATCATCACATGGATCTCAACCCGTGAAGAAAACATGGAAGGCGTCATCATTGAGGAATTCAATTTGAAGCAGCATGCAAAAGGGTGGAAGTTTACACGTAGTTGCAAAGTAACAAGCACCTAGGTAATCAAGAGGAAGTTTCCTATGTTTGCTGAGGTAATGGGGCTCGAAATTACCAAGGTATGGGATTATGTTTTCATCCAAATTAGGGGTTATATTAATACCAAATTTGACTCTTATTTTGGTACGGTTATGGATTGGGAGAAAGGATGGAAGGTGATGATCATTAGAATTTTAATTTAGCTCCATTCATTGTTACAATCACCTTGATTAATCATGAAATTGAGTGGGCTGATGTGGAGAACGAAAATAAAGCCATTTTGGAGTCAAATTGGGATAAAAATAGCAACAAAAATTCAGTTGGCAAGGGGGCTGAAAATGGGCATGGTTAATGAGTGATTGGAAGTGTTTTAGATAAGTTTAGAAGTAGAATAAATCAATCATACTTGGCAGATTAGTAAGTGTGTAAACTTGGTGTGTCTATAGCATAATATATTGGGATTAGAGTGTGAATTGATTGCAAGTAATTAGAGTTGCTTTTGTGTGTCAAAAAGTGTGATTTCGACGTGATATAAAAAGAAAAAAGATGTAGTTGCAAGGAAGGAGGGGAATTCAAATTTGAGAAGGACAATTGCATGAATTTTGCATGTATTTGGACATGAACATGATCATCATTCGTCCCTCTTTGTGGCTGAAATTTATGTTACATTCCTTTAGTTGTATTTTCTACATTTAAGTGTAATAAGTACTAGGTGGTGTTAACACCCTTGCATAGGTCAACTAAGTGCATTTTTTTTAATCTTTTATGGCTAATATTAAGGTTGTCAATGTGAACCTTGTGTGGTTACATGAAGCCTATAAATAGAAGTCTAAATTGTCATTTGTATGAAGCTTGTTTGAATGAATTTTATAAACATTTATAGTCTCCACCATTGTGTGGGTTAAGTCTTGGAACTTTGATTCTGTATCCTTGGAGTTGGATGTCTAGGGTGGTAAATCAAATAGGTCTATATCTGACAGTGGTGATTAAGTTCTGTGTCTCTTAATGGTGACATAATTTTGTCCCTTTGGGTGGTGATTCATTTCTATATCTCAAAGCCTATCCGTTAAATTATAATCGTTTATTTTATATTTTAAAAGAAAGTAAAAATCTAAAGAATTAAATGCCAAAAACGTAGGGTATGAGAGAGTAGTCATTTGAGTTCTTAAGAATCTGCAATCAAGTACTGACTCACGTTGTCTTTCTACTTATTCAACTTGATTCCCTTTATCTAACTTAATCAAACTTATAAGCCATTTGGTAAATGAGGTTTGAACTAAAAAAAAACTTAGTTCTGTTACAATATTTTCTTTCATAAAATTTGAAAAGAAGTTTAATTTAAACTTCAGTTTGTAATTCAAATCCTAAAATGCCTATTGGTCCCTTGATCTAATTGATTAATTAATAAATCGATGAATCAATCGTCACTCTTAATAAAACATTAAGGAAATAGTAACTCCGTCTCAATTCATTTTTAAATAATAATGCTTGCTTTATTAATAATTAAAGATCTTTTTTTATTATAATTAAATAATTAGTTTATAGTTAATTTTATTATTTAATAGTAGACAATTGCTAATTGTTAATTTTCTATGCTTAATTCATCAATATTTTGCATCGTTAAGGTAAAGTATTTCAAGTCACTATTAATGGAGAATACTCGTATCATTAACTACTAACAAATTAAAAACACTTAAATAAATTATTTCCTCATGTAAAACAACATTTGGAAACAATTAAATTATTCTTAGTCTACTTTAAGTCCCTTTAAAAATCATTAAAAGTCTTTTACAAATCATTTTCTAATTAATTAATTGATTAATTCAATAAATTAATAAATTAATTTCCTTTATTATAATTTTAGGACCATGGGCCTGTTTAGCCTCTTGGGCAAGGCTAGAGGGCTAACAAAAGCGTAAGTTTCCTAGGATCACGAAAGCCCATTCCTAAGTTATGACTTTTAAATATTGATGTCAGGCCTTACTTAGCGCATGGTCATTGTTACAATTAATAGATTGAGAAAATTATATATCGTGCTATCTTTTTCTGCCCACATTTCATTTATGTTACAAAAATAAACTTAAAAAAGTTTTCCACGAAATTTTCACAACCTCTTCTCCAAACTTTTGATCCCTCAAAAAATGGCCTCACCTCTCCATCACCATTGCTAAAGGCGAAGAGCCTCCAAAACCTTCTCTGTTGTTGGTTTCTTTGCTGAGAAATCTTGCTCAGATTTTGACGACAAAAAAGATAGGTTTAGTTTCCTCAATGAAGACAAAACTCAGGGCTTAATCGCTCACAATTTTGTCTTCTCAAACTCTATTAGTGGTAGCTTGGATCCTTTGAAGCTTCTATTATCACGGTCTTGTAGGTCTCCCTCTTGGTTTCATAGTCTCGAGTCTCTCTTTCCTCTCCCAGTCTATGAAGGTATTTTGCGTTGGACTGTCGTCATCATCGTCTCCCTTCATAGGTCTCTGACTCTCTTTCTCTTTCTCTTTCATTCTCTCTCTAGTCTCTTTCTTTCTCCTATTCTCGACGACCGAGATTCATGGTGAGGTGAGGTAGATCAAAGCCATGTTGATGACCAAGAGATGAACTGAAGCCATGTTAGGTCTGGGAGGTGGATCAAAGGTCGCGATAGGTCAAGGAGGGAGATCTAGGTCATGACCATTTTGGGAGGGAGATTGAATCTCTAGAGACCGATTTTGCTCAAATCATGGACAACTCATCAAACTTTGAGGTTGTGGGCCAAGTAGTATAGGCTGACATGTGGTAGTGGGTGGTGATGCAAGAACAATAGTGGAGGTGTATGGCTGATGGTGGAGTGCAAACGGTGAATCCTTTTTTTTTCCTTTTTGCCATTTAGTTCTTTTATTTTTCCTTTCGAATGATTTTTGTTGTGTTTTGTTTTTTTTTTTCCTTATAGTTTTGTTGGATGTAGTGGTTGGCAATGTCGCCTGTGCTAGTGATGTTTGACGATAGCACCAGTTAACCAAAGATAAGCCAAGGGCAGTGAGGAGAGAGAGGTGAAAAAATTGTCCTAGAGCGACATTGAAAAATAGCCTAGAAGGAATCCGAAAAATAAACCAAAAAGGCATGGAACATGTTCTTGAGGGACACCGAAAAATATCCTAGAAGGACAAGTGACATATCTCATAGGGAGATATGACATATCCCCACGGGGACAAGAGACATATCTCGCAGGGACATGTGATATATCTCTAAGAGGCATGAAAATGTCCCAAAATGACATACGACATGTCCTGGTGGGACATGCAATATGCCTCTAAGAGATATAAAAAATATTCCGAAGGGACACAATACATGTCCCAAAGGGACATGCAAAATTTATGGCATAAAAATCTTTTATATTTTGTGGCATAAATAAAAATTGTCTAAAAACAAGCACTACTATGAATTACTCTAATAGATTTTGCCCATTTGGGCCTCTAAAGGACCAATTCTAGTACCCATGAACCTAAACTCTTTAACTTTAACCATAAGCACAAAACCATCCCTTATACAGTTTTGAACTATAAAAACACAATGGTTGTGCTAAAATTACATTCCTACCTTAGCGGAAACAAATCTAACAATTTTCTCAAATTCTACAATTCCTACCCTATTCGGAATACTTGGTCCACTCATTTTTCTAAAGCCCAAAGTTTATAATAAAAAAGGGCTCACATACCATAAAAAAAAAAAAAATGGATGAATTCATGCCACATAAAAAAAAATAATTGCAGTAAATGTCATGTCACATCATCACATTATATTTAAAAATTTCAAATAGACCTTGAATGTTTTATTTATATTTGTGTGGTAAATGTCACATTTACATGCTAACTATTCTATTTACTAGCATAAAAGTTCTTTTTTTCTAGTCGTACATGAATCATTTACCATATAAATATAACATTTACTAATAAATTCAATCTAGTTAACTTATATTTAAGAACAAGTAAAAACTATGTGTAAGTTGTAAACAATTCATTACCATGTAAATGAGTCATTTACCAATAATATTCAATCTATTTTACTTATATTGACTTGTATATAAAAACATGAAAACATCATATGTACATTGAAAATGAGTCATTTACCATGTAAATGAGTAATTTATCAATAAATTCAATCTATTTGACTGATATATAAGAACAAGTAAATATAATGTGTAAGTTATAAATGAGTGATTTATCATGTAAATGTGTCATTTGTTAATAATATTCAATCCATTTGACTTATATATAAGAATAGGCATGTAACGCCCTCTTGTAGATATCACAAAAATTGTCAACTTACATTGTTATTTCTTAATTATTTGATGGAAAAACCTAAACTTGTAAGTAATATCTAATTATCAACCTAGGATTTTCAATGCAATTTTTTTATTTAATATTACTATGTGAATATATGAATCAAAATTTTAATTTATTTTTAAACAATTGAATTATTTCTAAGTGTAAATTGCTATTACTTCTTAGGATCGTATCTTTCAAATAAAATCAATACTTACCTTAAATGGTTTTCCTCCTCGGTTAGCCCAATGGAATACCCAAGGTATTCGGCTAACCGACTATTTGAAAAAATAGTTAGTTAAACATAATAAATATGAAATATGAAAGCAAATTACAACTCATAAATGATTACAAACCATAGTCCATAAAAATATCTCATAATGTGCGGAATTGAATTTAAAGATAGCATTATTAATGTTTTTTTCATGTCGTAATTCTATGATCCAACACTACCATTGTTGCACACACATCTGTCCTTCCATCCTCCATATATAACTATAGCTTTACCCTTATCTACAACATGATTAACTTATATAAGCGTTAAGCTTAGTAAGTACATTATATAATCTCACAAAACATTACAAAAACTTTAACCATAGCATGAATCATTTCATCTTTAATATAGTCATCATGAGGCATATGGCACACTTTAGAAGAACATATCTTTCCTTTTTTTCCTTTTTCAATATTAAAAACATTCATTTTATTCTTTAGGGCCCTGGCATTGCACCATTAACATTATTAGGGCATGCCGTTATGAGAGAAGAGGGGTAGCTAATCCTAAACTAAACATGACAAGTCCACCATGTAGGATAAATATGAGTATCATCATCATCATCATTGGGTGTGCAACACCTTAATTATGTGATACATATATATATATAAATTTTTGTGAAAATGTCATATGCTTCATGAAACAACGATGAAAACATTCGTAAAAAGATATTCTTTATAACCATGGTAAAATGAGTCTTTTGAATGAGAAATGCATACATATTAATAACATAATAAAACATAACATTTCTTAAAACTTTTTTGAAATTCTTAATCATGTTGTAGGTGAGAATATACTCACATGACTTATAGCAATTTTTACTTAACCTCTTGCAAGGTATTGGCGAAGGGTACTAATAGCCTTTTGTGAGATCGTTAGTTTAGCTATGGCCTATTTCCTCTCCTACAGCAAATGCCACTGGTGAGACTTGGAGGTCTCTTGATTCTCCAAATGTACAGACCTAAAGTGTTCTAAGTCCCCTTCTTGTTGATCACTAGAGACTCCTGGTCCTTGATGCGTGACATCATATAGGAAGATGCCCTTACACCTAAGATAGGCTCTTCGTTCACCAAAGAGAGTAAATGGTGAAGCCATATTAGGAGCTTGCCCCTTGTGAAAGAAGTTTTGTTTTGCCTCCCTCAAACCAACTCTCAAGAACCCCA
Source organism: Artocarpus hirsutus (assembly GCA_946598075.1). Taxonomy (NCBI): domain Eukaryota; kingdom Viridiplantae; phylum Streptophyta; class Magnoliopsida; order Rosales; family Moraceae; genus Artocarpus; species Artocarpus hirsutus. Next base: position 6,294 of record CAMOHE010025800.1, on the reverse strand, counting down.
CCCCTTCAGTTCCCATGGCCTAGAAAAAGAGTTCACACTTAGTTGATGTTTCAAAGGGAAACTTTGCTAGCAGAAGTCGTGGGGAAGGCAAGGCCTATGATGAAGGGGGACTCGACATCTATGCAGGAACTTTCTTCCATGGGGACCACATAGGTGAACCCAATTCCTTTTCCTTTTCCCTTATTGATTCCTATTCCAGCCGTGTACGTCTCTTCCTTTGTATGCTTCTCATTGACTTGTGCCATTTTGCAGGTTAAGAACTGGCCTTATAAGAAGAATCCAGTGAAAAAGCCTACGTCTGGGGTAGCTATCCCATCTCCCAAGGTAACACTTTCCACTTTGATCCCTTTTTAACCATGTGTTCTCTGGTACTTGGATTTTTCATCATGTACTTCTTATTGTAGTCAACCCCTCAGTCCATAGAGAAAGAGGCCACTCCAACAGAAGATACATTGGAGGGCCAAGTATGTGTTGTCGTTCAACTTCTTGATTCTATTCTTTTCTCTCTCTCTATTTTGCTTTGTATGTATGTATGAGTGCATGGCTTGTCCCAAAATCTCTTTCTTTTCTTACTAGAATTTTATTGGCAAGCCTGAAGTTCCAAAGGATGCTCCTACCCTAGCTGAAACTGTACCAAAAGAAAGTGACTTTCCCACTGATCCATCCTGTTAGGGGAAGAGTATTATGGACAACCTCGTTTATTAAGAGGGAAATGTTGCAGGAGAATCCTTGTTGTAGGAGAATGTTCTCTTTACCTAGGTGTTTTAACATGTTTGCTTTCTTCATCTACCATATGCTTGAAAGTATGTATTCCAACCTAACCACCAAGAAAATAGAAATGTATGTACTTGTTGTTTTAGACCCACTAACCTGCCTTAGTGGGTTAGACCCATACACGAACCTACCTTAGTGGGTTAGACCTAATGCTAAGCTATCTTGCAGGCACCTTACAGTCTTCCCAACAATTTTATCGAGGCATCATCGCAACCTTATGTGATGGTATCCTCTGACATCCCCATCAAACCTTCTAGGCATCTGAGATTGAGTTTTGCCTTTAGCCTTTATAATAGTGCTGAAACTGTTGTCATCCGATTGGCCTTTCCCATGACCACCCACTTGTAAGAAGTTTTTTTTTTTTTTTGTTCTTATACATTTATTATGTTTTGCAAAAGATTTGATGGAGCTTTGGTGTTGTGCAACATGTTTGTAACCTTCCTCCTCTTTGTATTGTTATAGGATGACATCCCCGTAGGCAAGAAAGCTTTAAAAGCTCCAGCCATAGTGGCTTCCATCATCAAAATGGATCTATCATGTAATGCCCCCTTAAAGACATTATAAATATCGTTACATTCATCTTTGTTATCACTATTTATACCATTTAAATTTAAACACAATCTGGTAAACATATCCTAGGATCCATGCATACAATTTTTTTTCTTTTTTTAAAATATTCCAAATATTTCAAATCCTTTTTTTTATAGTTTGTCAATGCCAAATTAACAAAACCATAATTCAAATAAAATTTCAAGAAAAATTTTAAAATCTATTTAAACAGTGCAGTAGACCTAACTTCTGCAAAATAAAAATAAATGTAAACAAGTCTTTTTACTTAATAGTGCAGAAAAGTAAGCATTCAAAGAAATAAATACTTAGTTCAGAAAGAAGAAAAAGAAAAAAATTATTCTTTCTTAGCATTCTTCCGTTTTCAATCCATCGTTCATAGCCCACATGCCCATCCTTGCCCTCCACCTATTCCATGATCCTCTTACCTTTATCTGCAATATGATTATAAACTAAAAAAGCAAAAGCTTAGTAAGTACACTTTCTTATCTCACAATATAAAGCATTTTATGAACACCTTTATGAAACATTATAACCACAATCATCATTAACATAATAGTACACTTGGCATAGTTTCATATAGAACATATCTTTCATTATCATTATTCATATTAAAAACTTCATTTATTCTATCTTTGGAGGCCCAAGTGTTACACCATAAACATCATCATCATAGGCGTGCCGTCATGAAAGGAGAGGGTAGCTAATCCCAAAGCCAAACGTGACAAGTCCAACCATTAGGATATCATAAACATAAACATAAACATAGGGTGTGCAACACTTAATTAAGTGATACACATATATAGATATACTTTAACATACCTCATCATTGAAACATTCGTTAAACTTTCTTGTTGCAACAAGAATTTTCATGAGAAAATAATATGTAAAAACAAACTTAAAAATTATCATAAAATATGTTTTCAAAACTTTTTTGTAAACTTTTATCATGTTGTAGGTGAGAATGTACTTACTTGTCTTGCTTGCTTACTTACTAAACCTTAAATTAGGTGACGTTGCTGCGGTTCTCGATGTGCTTGCCTTTTGAAGTGTTCATGTCAAACATTTATATTGACCATAAGTCACTAGCAATACTATTAGCAATATATAAACACTCATACTATCATTAAACATCACCTTATCACGTAGTAATATCAAGAAGCACAAAATCACAATTTATGAACCTAGGGCATAATTCCCAAAAGTAGGTAGAATGACCTTTATTCTCTTAAAAATTCATAATAATTTCATCTGAACCCCAAATTAATCAAAACTAGAGGCATTAGAAACTAGACTCAAAAATAAAGAATTTGATATATTACAGGCATATTTTGACAATAATTTGCATGAACAAAAAGTCTTTGAAATTCAATCTAAATTTTGGGTTTGTATAAAACAGTATAGCTTTCAAGGTCAAATTTGAGAAATCCTAACTATTTAATAAAAACTCTAATTCAAGCTATTCAAAATCCAAACAAAAGCTTAAGATGTATAGTATTTGGCAAAAATATAAGAAAAATATAAACAAAGCAATATAGAATAAAAAATTACTAAAACACAACGCTATCAGGTGTTTATATGAAAAGTAGGCATAAGGCATAAAAAAAAAAACTCAATAACAATTAATAAGCCAATAAAACCTCAATTAAAATTGTAAACACATAATTAACATGATACTAATTGATAATAAAATATATCTATAAAGATCTACATAAAAAAAACATAAAAATCTATGATATCTCTAATCTAGGGTTTGACGAAAGGTTAATCAAACCAAGTAAATCATCAACCCTTTGCAATTACTGTTTGATATAAATTACATACAATAAAAGAATCTTTATAGTAATAATAATTCTAATACTAACATAATATACCAAAACTATAACATATTGAAAAATTAGCTTCAAATAAATTTTCAACAATTCAAAACATGCATTAGAATTAAGAGACCAAACAAACTCTAATTACTTAAAGCAGTGAGCAAAACATGATCACAAAATTCTAATAATTAAAATAAAATTACTTTAACCCTAAAATTTTTATGACAACCTAATAACATATATATTTAGTTCCACAAAAAGTCTCATTAGCAAATAAATTTATTTAGCCATACAAAGAAGTCACATAAACAAGAAGTCCTGAATTCACTGAATAGACAGCCATAAAAACCTATCTTAAAGAAAATTCAAGAACTCATAAAATATTCATCAACCAACCACAAAATTTTCTAGATCATAAATTAACATATGCAAGAATTTCTTTGTAAAATTTTGTTCAAATCAAAGGTCGTTTGCCCCTTAAACATGGACTATACTTTTATGCAAAATACCAATTAGCAACAGTTTGGTCATGAGTGGTAGAGAATAAAAATTTAATATATCAGCATAGAAAGTTTCAAATAATGTGAAATTTTGAGCAATATCACATAACACAACATAAACGTCATACTAAAATTTCAAAGCAAACAGATATTTGTAGACAAAGTTATGGAGGTTAGATTACAAAGCAAACAAAATTTCTGTAATAGTCTAAAATGAGTTCCTTACCTCCAAAATGATTCTTCTCAATTCTCTTCAATTTATCTAAGCGAAAACCCAATATTTCATTCAATTGTTTGTAGAAAAAAAAAGGAGAGAAGGGAAGAAAACGTGAAGAAAAAAAAGAGAGAATGTCTATGAAAGTTTAGAGAGAGAGAATTTTCTTTGACTAGAAATTAAGAGAATAAAGATTTTGGTGGCTTAGAAGTATATCTATAGGTTTATGAGAGAGAAGAAATTAGATAAGTGTAGAAAACCCTAATCTTAATCTAATTCAATTTCTCTTTTTTTTTCTCTTTTTTTTTTTTGCATGGCAACTTTGCCGCTTTCTTCTTTTTTTTCTTTTACTAACTAATATGTATATAATATATTATAGAATATAATATAACGTATTAAATAAGTAACTTGATAATATATTAATATTTTCTTTTTTTTAGTCAGCACTGAGTGCCCTTTTTTTGTCCTTATGTATTTAATATATATATAATATAATATAAGATAATAAATATTATATAATACATAATTATTTATATACTATAATAATATTTACTCTATAACCCCAAAAATATTAATTTTCACATTATTCTCTTAGATACTTATGTTATCTAACTTCTTAATGCCATAATAAAGAAATGCTACACATGTAATTATCATGGCATCATAAATGTTATAAAAATAAGAAAATATGTAATAAAATTCATGTCATCATCAAGAATATAACTATAGGCATACATAACCCTAAAGTATTATAAAGATTATGAATTTAAAACAAGTTGAAACTCTTAAAAAAACAATAAATACTTTTAAGCTTATCATCACTTTTAACATGAACATCCTGAGCACATCAATCCTACGAGGCCGTCATTTGTGACATTACTAAATAAAAAGTTAATTTACTTAACATAAATAATAATAGCACTAAAATATCACATTCTAACGTTAAATTAACATAAATGCCCATAGAAGAAAATGGCGGGCGTTGCAAGTTAGTCACCTTCACTATAGATATTCCTCTTCCCCTTCCATCAACATGAGACCATCAAAGGAAATTAAACCCATTTCCTCACCCTATCTTCATAGCTTCAAAAAGCGTCGTCCATTTCTATGTTTACGTTCTTTAGACTTGGAAAATTTTCTAGAAACTTTCCAAAAAACTCATTGTCTCTATTTTAGTCCCTCCTTCGTCACTGATCCTATCTTTGCTAAACCTTACAAAATCATTACCAAAAATGAGTCTTGTTGAAGTTCATCACTTATCTTAAGAATTTTTGGAATTCAAGCCTCATCCTTAACGGTATTGGCTCCAAGGTTTCAAATGAAATATTTATTTTTATTTTGATGACAACAAATAATTTATTGCTTAATCACTAATAATTTATCTTGTGTATGTAGTGTAGTTTAGTGGTATTATTTCTAGTATCTCAATATAGTTGAAAGAATTATTGCTAATGACTCGTAAGCGATTAAATGCAAGAACAAATTAATTACCTAGACTTGAAGAATGAGCTGAATCTAATATGAAGAAAAAGCAAGCAAAGAATTGGACTTGTGAAGACTCGAAGATTACAAGTTATGATTTGCTTTAAGTCTTAATCTAAGTGAGCAAAATTTCTGAAATGATATACAGTCAATGCAAGGTCAATCCACACACACACATGCATTCACAAATGTTTTAATCTTTGCATATGTGTTTTCAAAGTATTTAATTTGTTTTATTATGAGGAATTTGTTTCAAAGTGCATACAATTACTTAAACAGATTTATATAAAACAGGCTTTTCAAATAGTATTTAAAGCAGTTTTGGGCAACACAGATTGGTCTATTGATCATTTTTGGTAAGCTTGGTGATGGTCAAAGATCGGCCTATCAAATGCCCTGCATCAGCCTAGGAGATTCATGGTGAGAAGAGGTAGATCAAAGCCATGTTGATGTCTAAGATGTTAATGATGTGCCCTAAGCCAATTATGTAATGACCACATATTGATTTCATTACTTTTGCATTTTATTAATAAAGAGGCATTTTCATTATTGTTTTTTATTCTAATTCTATGAATAGTTAATTCTATCTAAGGTCATCAAGTATGTGACTTGATAGTAAAACTCTTAGGTGAAAATTGAATTATATTCTAAATTATCCCTAGTCGGTCATTATTATTGGGATAATGATGAATGAAGACTAGTATAAAGTTTGACTGATGATTATGTTTTACTAATCATGTGTATGAGATACTAAGTCAACTCATAGATACATATTTGAGAAATGATGTTTTGGATTGAGAATACTACATGGATAATTGTCATAAGTGACTCTCATCACAATAGTATTATCCTAGTCCTCTAACCTGAAATCACCATGGTTTCCTACATTACAAGTTCTATATTTTGACACAATCTAATATTATTTTTAATAGGATGA
>CAMOHE010025799.1:0-18551 GCA_946598075.1 Artocarpus hirsutus | reverse complement strand
TTTACTTAAAAAAGGTCATTTGCATGAAGGAGTAATCTTGTGAGAGGAGAAATATTTGAAATGATGCTATCTTGTTATTTACCAAACATGTGATTAAACATTAAAAAAAAAAAGAATTAGGGAGATGCTCAAGTGAAGAAAGGACTATTTATGCAACAAAAATAAATTAAATAAGGTGTCTGAGAGGAGTTGGAGCTCATAGTTTAAACTCTCACCATGTAACATGTGAGAATTTTATACTGTAACGTATTTTTACTTTATTCTGTATCATATGAGAACTATACACTATAAGAAATTGGAACTAAAAAGTTTAAATCCTTCTTCCAAAAATCTTATTTTATATGTTACCTTTTGAATATCAAGCTAAAAATACGGCAACTTTTAATTTCTTAGCAACGAAAATAAAAACTAATCCTATAATATATTCACATTATAAGGGTGTTTAGAAGAGTGGTGAAAACCAGTAGTTAGAACAACTTTTATTGTAACATGTGAGAGCTTTATACTGTAGCAATTTTTTTTTATTGTTACTATAACATATAAGAGCTTTATACTATTTATAATTGAGTTTGTGGTGAAAATTAAATGATTAGAACCACTGTTAAACATGATATATAGTTTGTACGAGTGCAGTGCAATCTGAGTTGTTTATTTATGATATATATTTACCAAAACACAATTTAAAAAAACAAACAAAATAACTACACCAAACCACATGATTAGACTCTTCTGTACCCTTTTCTATGTGATAACTACAGCAAACCACATGATTAGACTCTTCTGCACCCTTTTCTATGTGCCCTTTTACAATTTTGTGATTGAGCAGTCGTTTTATCCACCTAAATATTATAATTGAAAATCTTGAACGATTTTTAGGTTTGAAGTGTTGAGGCATGGGTGCCTTTAAAAATATAGTATGGACATAAATTATAACTAAAACATAAATAATTACATCCTAATAAACTTAAAACTTTCGATTTACATGTTCCTACCACATATTTACAATAACAATAAAAAAAATTATTATAATATAAAATTTTTACACACTATAATAAAAATAATTCTAACCAACGGTTTCACCATCTTCCCAATACCACCTACATTACACATGTAAGTTTTATTTTCTAACATTCCCAAACTTACTCAAGACAACACACACAAAAAAAAAAACCTCCTTTCATTAAAAAATATATTAATAAATTTGAAATCCCGGGAAAATCTCTCTAAAACCCAGCCATGCTCCTGAAACTTACACAACTTTTCATAAGTCGATACTTGTAGTTATCATCTTCCATGGCTCGTGGCTGAACTCGATTCGCAGAATTAGAGAACAACAGGAAAGAAAAAGAAGGAGTAGAAAACATTAGGGCAAAATCACTAGCCCTCACCAACCAAACCAAGCAAACAGAAAGAGGAGGAGAGAACAAGCTAAAAAGTGCTTTCAATTTCCCATTTCAAATCCCAATCTCCTTCTTCATCTTCAACATGGTAAGAACTTACAAGCTCTGTCCTTCATTAATCTCTTTTTCTCTTTTTCTCTTTTTCTAAGCTCTCGATTTCGCTGTTTTTTGATTACCAGGATTACCTAAAATCCGTGATTCCTTCACAGCTCGTCTCCGAACGAGGCTCCAATTTAGTCGTGATCAATCCAGGTTCTCAATTCTTCTCTTCCTCTAATTCATCAAAAATCGAATCTTTCTGGTTCTTTTTTTTTTTTATAATTTGGGGAAATATAATTTGGTTATTTTCTTCTTTGTTATGCCCAAGGTTCGGCGAATGTCAGAATTGGCCTTGCTTCGCAGGACGTCCCTTTCAATATTCCTCATTGCATTGCTCGCTATACCACTCAAGTCCCCAAGAAAAACGTCCAAGATCAGGTTTTTTTTTTTTTTTAAAACAAAATTTTCATTTTTTGTTTTTCATTTTTGGATTTGTGAAATTTGTGTTTTTCTTTTTTTTGGGGATTTAGATGCTTAATTGTCAGATCACTACCGCTCAGCATATGGAGAGAGAAAGGGCTTACGATGTTGTGAGTTATTAAGTCAATTCCTTGTTAGCTTATTAATCTCTACCTTGTTCCTTATATTTGTAGAGTGATAACTGATTTTGAAAAACTTTTTTGCTGTTTTGAAGGCTGCTTCGTTCTTGAAGATACCGTTTTTGGATGAAGAGGTTGCCAATAATGCCTTGCCACGCAAGGTATGAATTAGGATTGGTTATGTTGATTTTTGGGGTTTAGATAATATTCCAAATTCTTGTAACAGAATCTTTTTCCTAATTGAAAAAGCAATGAGGTCTATGGTTACTCTTTTTGATGTTTGCAATGTTGATGAGAGGAAAAAAGAGAAGAAAAATAGGTATAATCGCAATGCTGTTTTGCAGATGGGACGTGTTGACGGATTTAATTCTCAGAATACCAGGAAGGATACTGCATTCGCGTGGACAAATGTGTATGAGAAGAATCTTGCTTCATCTTCAGCAACGGGTGGTAAAGGAGTCTTTATGATTTGCTTGGTTTTACATCATTACTTTAATATCTTCTCATCTGCGTGTACTATTGGAATATACTTTTATGCCAGTATGTCCATGGAATGTCTGAAGGAAAAACCAACGTTGTGCACTTTCCTGTGTTTGTAAATTCATAATTAAAATAATTCGGCTGATTAATCTAGATGGGTGCTTTAGCGTGGACTTTGAAGTAACGAAGAACCTAGTTCACTGTGGATTTAATTGATCTTTATTACAAACTATATTATTTAGTTTTAGTTTGACATTTGTTAAAGTGATGTATCTGTTCTGCAAAGAGCTTGACATTTGTTAAAGTGATGTATTTGTTCTGCAGAGAGCTTGGTGTATAAAGGTGTGGATAATGAGTCTGTGGAACAACATCGAGGTGCTGATCCTCAAGAGCCTGGTTCCAGCAAACTTAAACTCAAGCAATCAATTTTCGGCGAGGAAGCTCTAAGAATAGCTCCTGCAGAGCCGTATTGCTTACACCGTCCTATACGCAGGGGCCACCTCAATATTTCACAACATTATCCCATGCAACAGGTACGGATCGATTTTGTCAGTTTCTGAATAGATCAGATAGAGGTTTACTTTTGTTATCAACACCAAACGTGTGGTTTATTCTCAGTTCCAGTCTTTAGATTATATGAATGAAATTAATGACATGTATGCATATATGAACACCCAAACATGTACTTGTCAAAATACATGTACGTATGTTGCCTCACTACTTTTTGTTGTATTTCTCGTCATATTCATAGATGGGACTATGGCTAGTTATTCTTGCCTTGTGTGTCTGTTGTTTACTTTTCATGTTAATTCCAGGTACTCGAGGACTTGCATGCTATCTGGGAGTGGATTTTGACAGAGAAGTTACATATCCCTCTATCAGAGAGAATCATGTATGCTGCAATTCTTGTTGTCCCAGAGACATTTGATAATCGAGGTACTTAGTACTTACAGTAAGATGTTATTGCTTCCACCTTAATGTAATCGAAGTTAACATTTGATAATTGAGGTACTTAGTACCTACAAGTTACATCTTATCGCTAACATTTGATAATCGAAGCTAACCATCTTAATGTAAATATGAAGACAAACTCTTATCACTGCCATTTCTGAGCTTTACACCTTATTCAACCTACATCTTGGTGTGCTACTATTCCCTCCCAACATTATAAAAATAATAATGAAACAAAAAGAAATTGATGTGTGTGTGTGTGTGTCTCTCTCTCTCTCTCTCTCTCTCTCTCTATATATATATATATATATATATATATGCCATTTCTAATCATCAAGTGCTTGTTTGGTCACCCTGATTGAATAAGTGGAAACTATTGTGATTTCTAATTGTCATTTGTTTAAAGCAGAGATAAAAGAGATGTTGTCTATAGTACTGCGAGACTTGTGCTTTAGCTCAGCAGTAGTACACCAGGTGAGGAACTCTTTGTTGATGTTCTTACATTTTAATTTCAGTTGCGTTCTTGTTGCAGGGATGGGCCCATTATTTGATTGATGAACCGCATCCTTCTTGATAAGCAGTTCTCTACCATCTATCATCTTACTCTGAATTGATGATGCAGGAAGGTCTAGCTGCAGTTTTCGGGAATGGGTTATCTACTGCATGTGTTGTAAACATAGGTGCTCAGGTGGCGTCAGTTATTTGTGTCGAGGTATTAATTCTTTCTTTATCGCTTTATTAAGCCATTATAATGATTTCCAAACTTTTTGTGGTGAGTATTAGATATGCTTCATACTATACCTGGGCCTTTTCCCTTTCCTTTTGGAAGAGGGAGAATAACCATGCACATGGTCATTAGACTAATATAACTTCGGAAACTGCAACCTATGTCACTCTGATTCCATCGTTGGTCATCCGTCACAAGGTTTATCAATTATCACAGTGCTGCAGATTTTATGCCCCGATCAACTCTGGCCATCTGCAACTTTTCTATGTTACTTGGATCTCTATGAGTGTGAATGTTTCCCAATACTTTTTTTAAGTGCTTCCACGTTCCATGACCAATTAATATTTGATTACATTAACTGTTATGAATTTTAGAACCTTCTTTTTGTTGAAACATATTTTTGGCTGCGTAAAAGAACTTGTATGTCCCTTTGTTACCACCATCACCACGCTCTTAAAAGAACATTTCTGTTCAGTAACAATAGAAGTTTCTTTTTTATTGCTTCATGTGTAGAAAGGTGAAAAAATATAAAATAGAGAAACAAGGAAAATTAATCGGTTGCTTTTGCGGTTTCAGGATGGAGTGGCTTTGCCTACTACTGAGAAGACTTTGCCTTTTGGTGGAGAGGTTTGTTTTATATAACAATAACAACCTCATGGCGTTAGATCTTTTTACTCTCCATTACGTTAATGATTTCACAGTTCCATCTCTTTTAATGCAATCAAGTCTCAACCTTATGAAAACACTGTTACAGGATATATCGAGATGCCTTCTTTGGACTCAAAGGCACCATCAGACATGGCCACAGATACGTACAGATGTTTTGTCCAAACCTATAGACCTTTTAATGCTTAACAGACTGAAAGAATCATACTGTGAAATTAAAGTGAGTTTATCTTTCTATCTCACATTCAAACTGCTAAGCATGGTCCTTTTAACCTCCATTACTGTGATTATGGATCTAGGTTGTTGTGATGATTGTCTGCTTATAAAATTGAGGAGGGGTAGTTGCAAAAAGAAATAAACGAACTCATACCTATTATTTACGGGCATCTCATCTTCCTTATTGAGATTGTATGCATGCTTAAAGACTTGCTACATGTTGGTTAAGACTCTTGGACACTTGAGCTTTGCTTCTCTATTCTGCCATGGTAAATTATTGAGCTTCCTATGGCAGGAGGGAGAGCTTGAAGCTGTTGCGGTTGTTCATTCTTATGAAGATAACATGCCAGCGGGATCTCATAAGACAAGACTGACTGCTCTCAACGTGGGTCCACTTTTGTAGTCTTATTGTCTTTATCTTCTGAAATATACCTTTCATTCAGAAGACTAATTGTTACTGCATGTTAAATAGGTTCCTCCAATGGGTTTGTTCTACCCAATGCTTTTGGTTCCAGATGTTTATCCTCTGCCACCCCGCTCTTGGTCAGTAAAAGTGTGTATCAAGTCACAGTGCAATAGTATCCGTGTACTATTATTCATTACTTTTAATTGGTTTACTTCGTCAGGTTTAATGACTATGAGGATATGCTGGAAGACACATGGCAAATGGATTTTCCCAGAAGAACTGAAATGCCGGATGGTTTATTCCCTAGCATTAACGTTGGCTTGCCAATGTGGGACAACTATCCAGTTTTTGCAACCAAACCAAAGAAAGAAGAGAAAGTTGGCCTTGCAGAAGCCATCACAAGTAGCATTCTTTCGACGGGTCGGATTGAACTCCAAAGGAAATTGTTTTGTAGCATACAACTGGTAAGTTTTGGCATGAAGTTGAATTGCAAGTTTCAACATTTAATTAACACCTCTCAAACGGAAGTGCCTATGATTTGTTGCTGTAGATTGGTGGCGTGGCTTTGACTGTTGGTCTTGTTCCTGCTGTGGAGGAGAGGTTTGTTTTACTCTTACTTTTAACTGAAATTCTATCTTTTTGAAACCCTATGAAAAACAACTCTTGCATTGTCCTCTTGTCCTAATTTCTTTTGGTCCTGTTATTATCATTATTCATTATTTTTTCCCCTCGTTGCAGGGTCTTGCATGCAATTCCTTCAAATGAGGCCATTGATACTGTTGAGGTTGGCTTCTTTGTCTCAATTATTCAGTTCTTGTTTTTCTTTCTGCCTAATGAAGAGAATATAAATTTTTAAGTGGCCTATTCACCTAATGCACCCTGCATAATGTGAAACGGATCGGACTATGCCGAATTTTCTACCTTTCCACTTTTAGAGCCCTACATATTATTTGACCATGATCAATGCTCAACAGGTTTTGCAGTCGAGAACAAATCCGGCTTTTGTAGCGTGGAAGGGAGGAGCCGTAAGTCGAACGCCATCTACCAACGTTATTTAACATTTTTTTTGTTCTTTCTCGTGATCATCCATGTTATTATTGGTATGATTATTTTGCTGCAACTTATCAACGAAATTATAAAACTTTCCTCGTATTATCATCCATCGTTTTTTTGTTTTTCCGATAGATTCTCGGTATTCTTGACTTTGGTCGGGACGCTTGGATACACAGAGAGGACTGGATTCGCAACGGGATTCACATAGGAAGTGGCAGAAAGTACAAGGACTCTTATTTCCTTCAAGCACAGGCTATGTGTTACATTAATTCATGATTGAAGACTCGTCTCACACACAATTTTCTTCCTTTGTATTACTAATATGCATGGATACGGTCATTATCCTAAAAGTTTCTGTCCTCAACCTCTGCCTAAACTCGCCGTTAAAGAAGTCATTGACGAAGAAACAGCATAAAGCTAAATTGGCTAGGATTTGAGACTTTAGAAAAGTCCCGCATCGGAAAGTAAAGGCATGGGCATGGAAAAGAAGACTACAAATTAAGGTGGTGGTAGATGAGAAAAGGTTTAAAAGGGTCGGGTGGCTAAATGTGCCACGCTCACCCTCGAATTGGTGAGTGCTGTATGGCTATCAAGACATATGGCCGACATAATTTGTGTAAACCCAATAGGGTTGGCTCGCTTTGGCCGACCCTCCTAATTTTCATTGCGAACATTGTGTTTATGTTTTTAAACTTGTATAACGTAATTTCGGTGTTTTGTTTCATAACTTATAAAAGTAATTAAGTTATTTTGTTTAATATTTTTCTGTTTAATTTTTTTCTATTTATAAAGATAGAATCAAAACTGGGTTTTTTTTTTTTAAATACTTCTATATTTATTAAAAACGAAAAGTTAAAACTAGGATGGCAGATTATGTAGTTTTTTTAAAACAAAAAGACACGTAGAAAAATGATTAAAACTAAAAGAAAGACGGGTTAAGAAATAGTTAAAATTAAAGAATAAGGTATAATAATGTAATTAATTCAAATAAAAAGTTCAAAACATACAATTTTATTATAATTTTTTTTTCCAGAAGTATGAAAGTAAATAAAAACTACATGCCTTTTCAATAAAAAAATAAATGCAAACAATATGTAATATGTAAATTTCTGAAAAACCTTTTTATACAAAAGTACTTTCTTCGAGCCAAATTTGACAAAAATAGAAGTTGGCGGCAAATAATTAGTTAACAGTTTTCATTCGTTCTTATATTCATGCTGCAATTGTTTTTACCTTTGGTTAGTTCATTTTCGCAGCACAAATCATAAAACTCTTCATGTTTTTAACATATTTATGATACAGTATATTTTAAAATATTTAAGATAAATAGTATGTTTGCGGTAAACAGTTCATTAACGAAGCATTTTTAAAAACTGAAGCATATTTTACTTTTAAAAAATGTTTCGTGTTAAATATATTGTTAAAAATATTATTTATCATAAATATGTATATCAAAAAATTTTTCTTTGTAAAAAACTATTTAGCTATTTTTCTTAAATGAAAAAGAGGTCAATTTAACACGTCCTTCTCAACTTGTTCTTACTTTATCCCTGCAAAGTGAAGAAACTTTTACTCTACCCTAACTCTGAAATTATGAATCAGTTCCATCCTATTTCTCTTTTTTTTTTTTTTATTGTCTTTTTCAACAGAATTTCTAAAAGAGAGAATTAAGTTGAATAAAATTTAAAATTCAACAGGTAAAATGGAGCTTTTAAATTCTAAGACAAAATAACAATGGCCTTAAAATTTAAGGGCAGAAATGAGATTGAACATAAAAAAATATATTTAATTTTCTATTTGTTTTGTAAAGAACCTTTTGCACGGAGGAAAAATAATTAAAGGTTTATGGCCCTGCTTATGGCGGACAGTCATGTTTTTTTTTTTCCCTCTAAAAATACTCTTTTTATGATGAAGTTGAGCAATATTTTTCGTCCTTAAAAAGAGATTTTTTAAGCTTTTAGAGTGTTTAAAAGAGTGGTTGAACCAACAATTTAAACTGTAAATAATATAAAACTTTTATATATTATGATAAAAAAGTTACAATATAAACCTCTTATATGTTGTATTTTTTAAACCTGTGATTTAAATTGCTTTTTTAAACACTGTGTGCATTAATTTATTTTATATTTATTTTTTCTAAAGTGAATGAAAAAGTCCCGGAGCTCTCTTTGGAGACTGTCGTTGCAAGAGTCGGAGCTGACACTTGTCAGAAAACCCACAGTTTACATTTTTTAAAAAATAAAAGATACAACCTCAATTACCCCACTTTACCCCGCCAATCCACTCATTTGCCGCCAGTAACAGTAAAATTGCCCACGAAAAGAATAATAACGATAACAAAAAATAAAAAAGCCGCGAACCTGGAGATTGGTAAATTTTCTTTTCGCGCCAAAATTCGATCCCATTATAACATCTCAACTCTCATATTCGCTTTTCATTTCCCTCTCTTTTTTTCTTCTTCCCTTCTCTGAAACCCCAAAAATTTCTCTATCATTTTCTGAGCTCCAACAATGGAGGCAGATCATCGGACTCTAGAGGAAGAGGATGAGAAGATCATGAAGCTTCGGTCCATCGTCGGCTCTGAATTTCCAGAATCAGATATCATCAATGCGCTCTTGGTCTCCCGCGGAGATCCGGAAGCCGCCGCAAAGTTTCTTGTTAAATATCTGAGGCCGGTGATGGTTAAGCGGATGATGACGAGCACTGGGGCTCGGATTTCGACGCAAATCGGACGAGAGGAAGATTCTCAGGAATCGGAGAAGGAAAAGGTAAACGTGGCTTCAGGAATGCCGTTTGATCAATTTCTTAGGGTTACGGAGGAGTATCTCGGATGTCAGGCGATAGAAGAACCGGAGATTAAACCATCTGGTTTTGATGAGTCTCGGTGCGAGCCGAATGTGATGATTCAGGTCAAGAAGGAGCCTAACGTTCCTCAAGTTGAAGAAGGCCTCAATGCCGGAGAGAAGGCGGATGTACCGATGGGAGGAGTGGCGGTGAACAAGGGAAATGTGGCTTTGAGAATGTCGTTCAAGGAGTTTCTGAAGGTTACAGACACGAAAGTCATGACGATGGAAGAATATCTTAGCTCTCAGGAAAAAGGAGAGCAGGAGATTAAACAATCTGAAGTCAAAGAGTGTCGGTGCGAGTCGAATACTATGATTCGAGTCAAAGAGGAGCCTGATGTTCCTCAATTTGAAGGTCTCAATGCTGAAGAGAATCGGAAGGAACCAACGGGAGGAGTGATGGAGAATAAGGTAACTTCAACTCCAAGAATGTCATTTGAGGAGTTTCTGAAAGTTACAAACACGAAAGTCACGACAACAGAGGAGTATCTCCGATCTCAGGCGATGGAACAGCCGGAGATTAAACAATCTCAAATCAAAGAGTCTCAGTGCGGGTTGAAGGATTGGGTTCAAGTCAAAGAGGAGCCTGATGTTGGTTTTGAAGCAAAGGGATTGAACAGGCGTGTTAAGATTGTAGATAAAGGTCTTGGTGAGCTGGAAAAAGAGGCTCCGAAGGGCTCAACGGAAGCCAATCTGTGTAAGCAAAAAGATGAACCTGCTGTGGGTTTGGGAAGCAAGGTTCCATGTGAATTTCTCAATGCCCAAGTGAAACAAGAGGCACCAATCGAAGCTGTTCCGATTAGCTGGGCAAAGGCCATTGCCCCTGTGAAGGATGAACCCATCGATGTTGATCCAATTAACCGTGCAAAGCCAAATGTCACGGTAAACCAAGAACCTGATTTGGGTGTTGGGCAGACGGCGCTTGTCGTGAAGGAAGAACCAGTCAAAGAAATCACACGCGAGAGTTTCATGAAGAAGTTCAATAGAATCCCTGCCAAACGAGTACAGAGTTCACAAAGTTCATCTGATGCAAAGAAGCGAAGGACTGAGGATCAAAAGCCTTGTCATATTCTGGTGGAGGATGGGGACTTCCCCGAAGAGCCTGACTGGTTCTTGGTGGGCAGAACAACGGTCACTGCACTTTCAACCACTAAAGGAAGGAAATTGGCAGACAATGAGATTGTCCATTTCTCAACTTCCACCGATTGGAGGTCTAATTCACACTGGATTGTTCGGTTCTCAACCAAACGTTATGGAGAGGTATAAAACTTTGTTTTTTGTTTGTCGACAGTTCCATAGTTCTATCACATGCGTTGAATAGTTTAGGTGATTGTTTGTGAGTTGCTTGTTTATTCAAAGGCTTGAAAGTAATGTGTTCTGTTGTGTCTAAATATTAGATTGGTCGGCTTCCAATGGAGTGGGGAAAATGTGTTGCTCCTCTTGTAAGTTCTGGTAAGGTGAAATTTTATGGGCGTTGTATAGCTACACCGTCATGTCTTTCTATAATGCAAGACATCACGCTGTATGTAAGGTAAAACAGCACTTTGTTATCATCCTTTAGTTTTCTCATTTAACATAGATTTTTCTTGTTCTCTCTAATTGATAGATTACTTGTATTTTGCAGTTTTTACATTCATCGTTCAATATTTACGGATGATGACAATTCTTCATGGGGTTGGAAGCTAGAAGCTGTGCACATTGACTCCACGATTTATCCCCTACTTACTCTTTTCAAATTGCTGAAGATCGAACCTTATCAGAAGGTACTGTCTAACTTTAGTTGTTTAAGATTTTACAAAAGCAACAGCGATTGAATCCTCTTAGTATTTGTTTAACTTTCACTGAGATTTTGCTTTCATTTGGTTTGGTTCTGAACAGGCTGAGTTCACCCCAGATGAACTTGATTCACGGAAGCGTCTCTTAAATCTAGAAGTATGTACTAGTTTTCCGTTGATTGTTGTAAATATGCAAGAAACTGGACATCAATAAGCATTGCTCACAAAGCATTATTATTATTTTCTTCATTAAAACAGGCTGAACCAAATGAATCTGAGTCGATGCTGCCCATTGTGAAAAGAAGGAAAGGTTGCCAGCAGTATCCCGAGCAAGGTAAAGAGGAGCAATCTGTTTCACAATCATCTTTGAATAAGCTTGTTGGTGCAGTTGATGCATATCATTTGCAGGTTTGTGATGTTTAACACGGGTGCAGTTGAATAAGCTTGTTGGTGTTATGTTTGAAGCTTGTCATGTGTTTAATTGATCTTAATGCTTTAGGTGATGGAACCACCAAGCACTCTTACGTGTAATCTAAGGACATACCAAAAACAAGCTCTTCATTGGATGTCTGAGCTAGAGAAGGGAATTGATGTTGAGAAAGCAACAAAGACTCTCCATCCCTGCTGGGCAGCCTATCGTATAAGTGATGAGTACGTAGTTCTCTATTAAAGTTACAGAGGAAAGTAAGGAATGAAGAAAACGAGTTTCATTTGCTACATAAATTATAGCTCTTTTGGTCAAGGCAATGTAGTAGCTAAATGATGAACATGTTTTGGCAGGAGAGCTTTCTCAATCTATGTGAACCTCTTTTCAGGGGAAGCAACAACCAGGTTTCCAACTGCAGCTCAGATGGCAAGAGGAGGAGTGAGTACCATTCATTACTTTATTTTGATGTTGTACGGTTTTTGCATCAATATTTTGTAGCAACATACAGCGTCTTGTTTTGTGCCATTGGGTGCGGTTATTAGGTTGTATTCAAACTTCATTTTTGTGCCTTCAGATCCTAGCAGATGCAATGGGGCTTGGGAAAACTGTGATGACAATTGCTTTGATTCTTAAAAGTCCATGCCGAGGTAGTCCTGATAACCAAGGACCTGTTAAAAATGCTACTGAAAGTACTGAAATCAGGAGGAAGGAATCTCAAATGGACGTGTCATCCAAGCCAAAGGGCGGCACTCTCATTATTTGTCCAATGGCTTTGTTAAGCCAGTGGAAGGTGCATCTCTCTTGTTTGCTAATGCTCTGAAATACTAAAACTGAGGATATTATTAGTTGCGTTCAACTTGCTAAATTACTTATTGGACTCTTGAAAAATTATCAGGATGAGCTTGAAACACATTCAGAGCAAGGAAGCATTTCCATTTTTGTTCATTATGGAGGGGGAAGAGCACATAATCCCAAGGAGATCGCAGAACATGATGTTGTCTTGACAACATATGGTGTCTTGTCTAATGCTTATAAGAGCGTAAGGATGTATTTATTATATTTTGGTTTTCAATTCTTTCCTTTTTAATTTATTTTCTGTGGAATGAAACTTTTTTAATTCTGATACAGGAGGGAGAGGATAGCATTTTCCACAGGGTGGACTGGTATAGGGTGGTGCTAGATGAAGCTCACACAATTAAATGCTGGAAGACTCAAGGTGCCCGGGCTTCTTTTACTCTATCCTCTCATTGCAGATGGTGCCTGACAGGAACACCTATTCAGGTATGCCTATTGCCTCACATTCACATTATCCTTTTGACATTCATATTATATATTTTCAAACCTTTTTGCTACAATGATTTCTCAACAAAATATCAATTTTTGTTCAATCTTTCTATTTGAACCTATAAACCAAATGGAGTTTAGTTAGTTGGTTAGTCTTAAAGTTGAGAACCACTTTTTCCTATATTTTCTCGTAATTTATGAATTTGTTCAATTGCTGCAGAATAATTTGGAGGATCTCTACAGTCTCCTATGCTTCTTGCATGTTGAGCCATGGTGTAACTGGGCATGGTATGACAAAACATGTTAAATATCAACTCTGTTTATATGCATGTATACTTGTATGCTAATTAATCTTGGCCTTAAGTGTTTCCTTTTTTTTTTTTTTTTTTTGCGGATTAGGTCTCAAGTGTGAGTTTGATAACTAATTTATTATTTTATTCAGTCATTCATAATACAACTCTTTGAATTTGCAGGTGGAACAAGTTAATTCAGAAGCCTTATGAGAATGGTGACCCGAGAGGTTTACGGCTAATAAAGGCTATTTTAAGGCCACTTATGTTGAGAAGAACAAAGGAATCGAAGGATAAAGAAGGAAGGTGATTATCTGATCTTCTCAGTCCCTGTACATTCCATTTTACCAGTTTAATACATTGATGGCATTTTAATATCTGGTAAATGGAAAATCAGGCCCATACTTGTTCTCCCTCCGACTGACATTCAAATCATCGAGTGTGAAATGACAGAGGCCGAGCAAGATTTCTACGATGCCCTGTTTAGAAGATCTAAGGTAATGTTTTGCTTCAAAATTTAGTTTCTATTTATGCATTATTTTCATTTCTTTTGTTTTTCTTTACAGCCGGTAGTTTCTCAATTCATTATACAATCACACTTATGTATGAACAGGTCCAGTTTGACCAATTTGTGGCCGAAGGCAAAGTTCTACATAACTATGCTAATATCCTTGAGCTGCTTTTACGGCTGAGGCAGTGCTGCAACCACCCTTTCCTTGTTATGAGGTGAATTCAAGAGCAAAATTGTTAAAAGTAACATGATTAATTCATTTTCTTGCTTCTGATATCTGTGGTTTCTTAACGTGCAGTCGAGCTGATTCACAGAAGTATGCCGACCTGAACAAGCTTGCCAGAAGATTCTTTGAAGCCAACCCTGAGTCTGCTTCCACGCCAAATGCCCCCACTAAAGCATACATTGAAGAGGTCGTCGAGGGCATTCGACGTGGTGAAAACTCTGAGTGTCCCATATGCATGGAGTCTGCAGATGATCCTGTACTAACAGCCTGCGCGCACAGAATGTGCAGGGAGTGTCTTCTCTCAAGCTGGCGATCTCCGAAAGGCGGACTGTGCCCACTATGTCGTCAAATGATTTGGAAAACTGACCTCATAACATGCCCATCAGAGAGCCGATTCCATGTTGATGTTGAGAAGAACTGGAAAGAATCGTCAAAGATTTCAAGCCTGTTGAACTGCTTGGAACGAATCCGCCATTCTGATTCCGGTGAAAAGAGCATTGTTTTCAGCCAGTGGACCACGTTTATGGACCTTCTAGAGATCCCTTTGAAGAGGGAGGGAATTGGATATTTGCGCTACGATGGAGGGCTGACACAGAAGCAAAGAGAGATGGTCTTGTATGAGTTCAATGAGACCAAAGAGAAAATGGTAAAGCACTGCCAAACTACCAATACTTTTTCCAGAAAAACGTTTCTAACTATCAAATATAACGGTGAATGGTGTAAAACTTTTATATGTTACAACAAAAGTCTATAACGCTCATGTTATCATTCTCAAACTAAAACTATTGGTTACAACAAAAAAAACTTGACATTTTAAAGTATTTCAGGTACTGTTAATGTCGTTGCGAGCTGGTGGTGTGGGGTTGAATCTAACTGCAGCATCTAACGTCTTTTTGATGGTACATATTCCTTTCCATTTTTGCTTCTTTTTTTTTTTTGGCCTTTTTTTAACGTACTAAAAGATGGACCATTTCATTTATCAAACGTGTTATGCTCTCTACGTAGGATCCATGGTGGAATCCAGCCGTTGAAGAGCAGGCAATCATGCGAATTCACCGCATTGGCCAAAAACGAACAGTATCAGTTCGTAGATTCATTGTCAAGGTGAGACATGTTGACTATAATAGTATAATTGATTGATTCAATTCAAGTTTGTCCACGACGAGTGGGTAAAGGGGGTCAAATTTGACCCGGAATCTCTCATACCCTAAGCCTCTGGCAGGAAGGAAAGAAAATAAGAGGGAACAGAAAATTACAAAGCATAGAAAATTAAAAAAAAGAAAGGATTTTAGTTATTATGATAAGGAGGGAAAAAATGAATTCACTTTTATATGTTTGATATTGAAAGTAAAACTTAAAAGATAAAAAAATTATAATCAATATAATTATTTTTTTATTCAACAAAATTAATATAATTTTTCACTTGTAAAATAGGTGAAATGTTAAATAATATGTAACAGATTAACACACAACTCACCATTGTGATATATAACAGATTAAGACACAACTCACCATTGTGCATTTTACAAATAGAGTCAAGTATTCCACGCAAATAAGAGTGCATTTTACCATTGATTTCCTTCATTTTTTTGTTCTTTTCACAATATCGTAAAAGCATACGAGAGTCGTTTGGGTTGACAAGTTCAACCGCCACATATGCAAATGACCTAGCTTTTGTAAAATTAACTCAACCATTTTAATGATTTTTCATTTTAATCAATGGCTCATTTACAAAAAACGCACAAGAGATGGAGCTAGAAAAAGGATAAACATAGAAAAAGGCATTCCTCATTTTTAATTTCCTTTTTATAAAGATGACAAACCATTCGTTGTTCCCTACAAACTTTTAAATTTCCGATCAAAGTAACACTAGATTGGATTAAAAGAAAACAGAAAATTGTTACAATTTGCATGAAAACTCCAAGGAAAATTGTGAATTTGCAATCAATCGACATAAAAAAAAAAATCTCGGAAGCTAAACTAGTAAAACTAGTAACTTTAGACAAAACAGCCATGGCAAAAAAAAAAAAAAAAGAGATTGTAAAGTGTAAACAATAAGCTTTTTTGCAAAAAAGATGGGAAATTTATGATGAGAATGTGAGGTATAGTGATCGGTAAAGATTTGTAAAGAGAGAATTAGTTAAAAAATAAAACGTAAAATGGGTTGAAAATTCAAAAAGTATGGAAGAGAAAGTTAGTTTTTAGATTTTTTATGTATAATTTTTATATATAATTTTATAATTTTGTTTTATTTATATAACTGACAATCTTTTTATTTGATAATTTGTCTAATTTTAAAAAGAAAAAATATACAATCTTTTTATTTGATAATTTGTCTAATTTTAAAAAGAAAAAATATAATAGAACTTACTTGATGGTTTTTTCATCTCATTTTTTTTTTCATTCAAATTTTTCACCCATCAAACACCTTCATCTATCAATTTAGGATCCTTGACATATTGACCGGGTCGTGGACCCAATAACAATATAGTATAGATCCAACAATAATTTTTTTTTTAAGTTTAATTATTAAGATACAAAAAATATGATCAACATTATACATAACACATTCTAATTAACGGTCTGTGACTATAATATCCAAAGTCCCAACCCAACAAACAAATTATATTGTTTGAGTATTGTCCAATATAAAAAAACAAGCATGAATAATTGGACTAGAGGCCTCAGCATAGCTAGTCAAAGTTTTAGCCAATTTAATAAACATCACAAAAACCACTTGGGGTTTCTTTTTATATGCTACAGGTTTTTTTATTAGAACTGCCCGCCTATTATTTATTGCCTTATCATAAAGTAATATGTTGTTGCTCGTTTGATGATATGACTAACGTTTTGCCCAGACAACCAAAATTACCATTGAGCACTCATCTAAATGTTCCATAAGCTTTCACCATCTAGTCTAGCATATCCAAAAACTAAAAAGGTGTTTGAGAAATGTAGTTAGAATCATAGTTGTTGTTCAAAATATTAAGTATTTCAAAGCTTTATATTGTGAAATTTTTTTTTTTTTTATAACATATAAGAGTTTTATATTATTTAGTAATCAGAATTATAGTTTTAATCAATTAATGTTGTCAAACACCTTATAAATTTCTGATATCAGCAACACTTTATTGATTTTACCTTTGTTAGTATTTTTAAGCGTTTGTTTGGTATCTTGGTCTAACAACCAATGTAAAGCTGTCAGCTGTTATAGTAAATATTGAAAGTTGTTACAATATAAAGTTTTAATATGTTATCATTATCAAATTGATATTTTCAAATCAATATTTTTAGTTCTAAGCGTTTTACCAAAACTCTTTATAACTTTGCCTTTGTTAGCCAATTAGTTAACAAACTGTTGAATTAACGCAGGACACAGTGGAGGAACGCATGCAACAAGTTCAAGCCCGGAAGCAGAGGATGATTGCTGGGGCTCTTACTGATGAGGAGGTTCGGTCTGCTAGGATTGAGGAGCTCAAAATGCTCTTTAGATAAATTTAATTCTATGTTAATTTCAAAATCAAGCAAAAAAAACTCTTGAAATCTTTTTTTATTCTTCGGTTGGTAAGGATGAATTTTATGGTACATATTTATGAATGGCCGGGTTGATTTTGGTATGTAGCTGGGGCTTTTCATGTGTAGTCCCCTAGTATGAAGAAGAGCCCAATTTTGTAAATTTTGTCATTATTAATGTCAATCCAAAGCTGAACTTGTCATGATCCCGAGTATATATCTACACTTTGACCAGCAACACTGTTGGGGTACAATTCGGACAGGCCCAAATTGACCGTGGGTCCTGGAGGCCCAACAATGTTGATCGAGCTACTCAAACGGGTCGGACGATCGAATCGATTATTTGATTCGAGTGTTAATGACTTCTTAAACCAACTATCGATTCATTCAGAGTACCGCTCGTCCAGATCATTTGACGAATCGATCGACTGGAGCATTCGTATCGGTTCGACAGACAACGTTTAACGCACGTTCAGTACAGGACCGGAATATGAGGAAGTAGTGGATTCTGCAGCAAATCATCTACCGACACGTATCCCAGTATTACAGTTACCTGTGAAGCACTACTCCACTCCATCTGACGGTTAAAGACTACGTTTCAACTCCATAGTATATATATGACAGAGAGGTGGCTTCGAAGAGGATATACAGAGAGAGAGATAGAAAAAGACACTCTTACCTGTTTATTTTCATCCTATTTTCTTTGTAAAAGTGCAAATTGTACACAGAATACCGGATAGTGAACTACAGTGGACGTAGCTCATCGTTAACAGAGTGAACCACTATAAATTTGACGTGTTCTTTATTTTTGCTTTATTTTCCTGCATCTTATTCTAATTACGTTTGCACATCCGAGTGGACGGGTCCATCTAACGATGATTTGAGGGCCCATAAATTCCCAACTGTTTGATCCAAAAGTATCTGTAGGAAAATCCCTCCACAGTTTGGCGCCCACCGTGGGGCAATCAAGTCATCAACACCAAGATCTAGAGACTCGGACTCAAATGGCAGACAACATGGACAATCGGCACTCACTGGAAACTGCGGTGGAAGAGACTGAAGGGACAATCCAAGATCGACGTATGGAAACCCTTCTAGCAGAGATGGAGACGCTGAAGAAAACACTACAAGAACAAGCAGCACTC
>CAMOHE010025798.1:0-76618 GCA_946598075.1 Artocarpus hirsutus | reverse complement strand
AAGGCCAAAAATAAAGCCAAAGAAAGCAAATTAGAAAAGTTGTACATATAATTTTTTGGTTTATGAATTGTTGGAGGATGTAATGAAAGAATTTGATCAAGAGTTATTCTTGGATATGATACGCTTTCTTTTTCGGGCGGGGGGAATTAAATTTATTGTTTGAAATGCACCATGGAGGACTCTTTTTTTGACTACACGCTTGTCTATCAGCAGTCAGCAGAAGTCCTACAGGTTGGAAAATAGGAACATTTGCTGTAGGGCTCAAAATCAGCTTCTTCTGCTCTTTGGCTCTAAAGGGATGTGGTTTTGCCAGGTGCCGATCCTGCCGTAATCTATTCCTACCTATTGGCTATAGCATGTGCATCTGAAGTTGAGCATATGTACGACGATCTTCATGCTTAAACGGCGGGGATGAAAGGAGGGTGCGCCTGGATGAGTGGGCAGTGGATGGCGGAAGTTGCCTGCTCTAATAGAGAGTAATATATCCAAGATTTTAAATAAAGAAGGCTTTCAACAAAACTCGAGAATGGAAAATTGGGCAAAAGAGGGATGCATTAATCGTGATAGAACCAATCCACAGTATTGTTTACCCGAAACATAAAGAAACAAATCAAACTCAAATCGATTGTCACTTGCTTTCCTTCTTTCTTTCTTTCTTTCTTTCTTTCTTTCTTTCTTGTTTTGTTTTTATCATCCTTTTCCATTAATACCATCTCATAAAGTTGAAAGAAAATAATTACATCCCTATAGAAATAGAACACGTACACAGGGAAAGCCCAAGATTAGTTGATGTACGAGTTTCTCCATGTGCATGGTTACAGGCCTAGTCTGATATCTATATTAATTTTTAGTGTTGATCTTTTTGTTGTATGGGCTTCTTTATAATATAAAATCTGTAAGCCATCTCAAAAGAGGCTCTATAATTGTCTTTATGATAATCTTATTACATGATTTCTTCCCCGTAGATTTTGACGTCTTCGCATGTAAGGTGTATGTCTAATATGTGGTATACTTAGCTATTTGTCACCGTCGATCAGATGATGTGGAAATTTTAATCAAAAAATATTGTTTCTTTGAGATGTTTATTGGTGAAAACCTGCAATGAAACTAAACATGAACATGTTAGGACGTCACCGAAATGAAAGCAACTATGAATTACTTTTTGCTGATTTCCAAACTATTGACCAGAAGCAGTAATATTTAGAAACCAACACCAAGTCAACAACATTGCTTTTTGAATTACAATATCTAAATCAATTTAAGATCCAGGATTTGGTCGTCCTTCATTAATTTGCCCCAGTTTTGTTATTTCTGTTATGGGGGGTCAGGTGAGGTTTAGCAATCATACTAGTCAATGCCAAATGAGCTCTTACACGAAACTACATTTAAATATTGCGTAAGATCAATTATGCTATGCTTCTGAGTATCCAAGTTTCACTTCAAAATGTCTTAAATATTATAAGCATTTGACAATATGTTGGTCTACCTAACCAACTACTCAGAAGCATGCAACATATGGAGAAGCTAAAAGAGTTTGGTTACATTGGTTTCAGTTTGTTTTATCTGTTGTTAGTCTAATGACTTGGCTAAAATATCCAATCAATTGCAAATACTTTCACGAAGAATATATAAGACAATTATATAGATTTTATAATCAGAATTTGTACTTGGACGTGGAAAGACAATATATTTCACCATTACAATTCATAAGCACTAACAAAAAAACTCGACTTTCAATTACAATAATTTTTAATAAAAATTTTAGTCGCAACAAAATATTGTGATTAATATGTATTTAGCTACAAACTTTAGTTCAATTTTTTTTTTTTTTTTTTGCGACTAGAACTTTTAACCACGGGGTATTTCCATGATTAAAAACCTAATGGCTAAAAGTTTTAGTTACAATAAAAATTAAACTAAAATTTGTGACTAAATGCATATTAAGCATAATATTTTTTGTGATTAAAAATTTTATTAAAAATTATTGTTATTAAAAGTCTAATTTTTTGTAGTAAAAACTGATATATAGTTTTATATATTTTTATATGTTGCGGGTAGTCAGACTTAGATAAGACTAACCAAGGCCAAGGGTAATTAAAGACTACACATCTCGCTGAAATGACTTATTATGGTTGTTTAAGTGTATGCAGATGCATATATATATATATATATATATATATATGTATATATTTTTGACATTTAAAGAATTTAACTAGTACTGGTTTTGAATTTTTTTTCCGTATCATATATTTCTACTGATTATAGCTATAAACGGTTATTGCGTGGTGCACTATAAAATTATTAATTACAATTATAATAACTACTTGTTAAATAACATAAAAGAAAATAATTGAAACTAGTTTTATATAAGATTAAAGTATTTTTTTTTATTGTGCTACAAAAAGTTTTTTTTTTTGGAAGTGCCATAAACAGAATAAACCCTGTATATAAATAAAATGACATTACTTGTCGTGTACTTATTGATAATTCTTTGATTAAAAAAACATTCAATATATAATTATTTGCTTTTACCAAAAAGTAATGACGCATGCAGCAATATTACACTTTGAATAAGAAAACCTAATCTAATAAGGCGTGCGCATTACAGTAAAAAGAATGAAGATAGGATTATCTTGTGTACCCCCGTAATGTCCAAAAGTTATTAAATAACATTAGTATGCAAATTTAGTGATTTAGTGTGCCTACTTAAAAATTAAGCTTAACTAAATCAATTTTGTGTCATATTCTCATTTAATTATATTTTAATCAATTTTTTTATTTATCCTAACTTTTATCATTTGTTAACTTATTTTTAACAAATTTTGGTAAATTGTTCTATTTCTTAAAAATCAAATTTTAAAAAAAAATGATGATTAGAACATCTGTCCAAATACCCAATATATCCCTATTCCACTACACTCAGGCAAAAGCCACGTGTAAATCCAACCTTGAAACCCATCACGCCATACCATGTGCTAGACATGGTTTCACGTTGAGACCATTCTTGAACTTTGAATTGGAAAACAGAGAATACTCCAGCTGCCTTTCACTTCCTTGTTCACGTTTCTTTCATCCTGAATACAAGCTTCATCGCTCACTCTCTCTCTCTCACACTCACTCGGTGCAACCAAGGAAAACACTCACAAGAACTCTCCAACTCTCACACATTCTCTTTGATTTAGAGCTGTACTCAAAGCTCACTTATTTCCTTCCTCTATCTGTCTTCACGTTTCTATCTCTCTCTCTGCAACCAAAGAGAACACCCAGATACAGACCCTCAATCACTTGCATTTTCTCAACAAGCACAAATAACACTAAGAACAACAACAAACACTCCATTCCAGCCAAGAAACAAGAGCTAAGAAACTAAACCGAAGCCACAAAGCTACACCAAATTGTTCCTCCGAGGTTAGAATTGACCTTAAACTTGTGATTTAAAGCTTTCGAACTCTGATTATGAGGATCAAATTCGTGTTCAAGTATGGTTCTTACATTCAGGTAGAATAGGCTTGGGATTTAAGCTAAATTGTCAAAATTTGACTTTGCATGCTAGGATCCGAATCAAAACGAGCTTAAATAACATATAATCTGAGTTTGTAGAACACATTCTAACATGAATCCATGCTCTCTTTGGATTAAAATTGAATCAAAATTAGTTTTTACATTATTTTGTTTATTTTTAGAATAATGTTTCCAAATGCATGAAAAATTATGAAAATGTATTGCATGAGTATGAAAGTAGGTTCAGAAGCTCCATATCATGTATATGAATCATTTGGGAATGTTTAGATTGTATTAGAACATGTTTGAAATGAGTTAAAGTCAGATTAAAACTCAGGTTGCTCGAAATAGAGCACACTAGCCACGACACTGCAGTTGGCCGTGGTATGTGTAACGCGGCCGACCAAACAACCACGAGCACATGGTCGACCGTGATACATTATATGCGGTCGAATGCACTACACCAGGGTGGCTGATTTCAGGCCACCCAAGTCCCACTTGTCCTAGAATGAATTTTAAGTGCATTTTTACTTGTTCTACAAATCATAAATCATTGGTAATATGTTTTAAAATGTGTTTAATTATTATGAAAAAGAATGAGATGTTACAGTTCTAAATGGCACACTAAAGATCTATGAACAGCATACTAGTTAGACATGTCAACATTTAGACATTAATATATTTAGTCTACAACTAAGGTTGTCTCTTAATTCAAGAATCTAACGTTTAGCCGAACGGGAATTGCGGTGTAGACATGAACGCTGCTAAATAATGAGGTAGGACTTGAGACCTTTTTTTCGATAGGCATGATTTTAAACGAGTTTTGGCTACACTATACATTCTTAAAATGTTTTTAAGAAATGAGTTGCTTGTATTTATTTATTTCCAAGAGATATTAAATGTGATAATAATGAATGAATAATAATAAATGTAAAATGATAACTTGCTAAAAAAATACCCAAAGAATGATATGATTAAATAACACTGGATACCAAACAGACTAAAAACCCTGTTCGAAATTATATATAAGTACATGATGACACACATAGAGATCAGGTCGTATAGAAAACAATCTTGGGGGCAATCCTAAAACCCAACTAGGCTACTACGGTGGTGATTAATGTGCTTTGCACATAATAAACATTAAACTATGATTTGAAATAATCACAGAACATGAATGGTGAGTATGAATTTACTTGAACACTTATTTATTATTTCTTTGAATTGTATTTTAATTTATTTATATTATTTTATAAATGATGATTTTAGAACCCAAGTCTTACTGAGCATTCGTTCATTATTCTACTATTTTGTTGTTAAATTCCCCCTCTAGGTTGTTCGTAGTACACCGTCAAGTAAGACGTTGCTGATATTCTCGCACAGATTGTGAGTCATTTAGTTGATTTGTTTTTATTTCTAAGGCATGTAATAATAAGGATTTTGATTATATTTTGTTGTTTGACTGTGGTTTTGTATTATTTAATATGTATGTATTATGTATCCACCGTGTAGAGTCCGGTGAGACCCACACTGTTTTCGACGCACTCTCAAACGCTAATTTAATTTTTAAGGTTATTTGAGAAATTTTACAATATTGGTAATATTTCAAAAGGTTTAAAATTTATCATATTTTTATAAATTAACTAAAATATTAATAAAATAATCGGAGTATTTAATTGATCTTTAATTAAACCGTCATATCACCATATTTAAGTGCGGGACAGCCCCATAATTTTCTAATGAGCTAAAACAAAGGCCCGCTGATAGTGACTTGATGTTGCCACCCTTCGTTCATAGTTTATTCCCAAGATTGGTCGTAATGGATCAAAAAAGTAGAGGCCAAAAGGGAGAGAAAAAGTAGAGTGTTTTAGAAAAGGAAAAAAAGCAATTACAAATGAATAATTTCCCACTTTGTGAAGTTGATGATAGAGCAATGAGTAATCAACTACAGTGGGTGTGAGTGTGTGTATATGTCATGTAAGTTGATCGACGTCCAACTTTATTCCTCTGTGTAATCTTACTCCAAAAAGAATGATGTTATCTTTCACAGAAAGGAATATTTATAAAGAGGAATGCGTCCGTTATCTGCTGATTTTCCATTGGCCTGCCAAGATATCATCAACTAATCGAAGTTTTTGCTATCCATCGTTGAGTTTGGTTCGTATATATATTATTTCCAAATATATGTAAATGTTCTGTTGTTCTTGCCAAACTATATATACACACACACGCACGCTCACAACACGTCCTAGACACATACATACATCCATTCATGCATACATATATGCCTACATTTTACTTGCACAAGTATGATAACTCTTAAGTGCATTCCAATTTGGTTCCATGAGATCAATTTTTGTTCTTGGTTTAGCTATAGCAGTGCTAGCTCTTATAATTAAACACACTGGGTGGGTGTTTGCGATTAAAACTAACATTTTTGAACTAAAATTTATAGCATATAAGAGTTTTATGTTATAACAATAAAAAATTTTGATTAGAGCTAATTTTGTTAATTACTCTTAAATTTTGTTAGGATCGGATTAATTTTAGAAAGTACAATAGAAAATAGTTCGGTTGCAATATGTACCCCCTTATTTTACATCTTAGGTCCTTCCAATGAACTTTTTTGAACTTTAAAAAAAAAAACCTCAAAAAGGAAACATACAATTACGCCCTAAGAAGAAAAAGGCATTAGAAGTAATACATCAATAAGAAATATTCGACTAATCTCACTATATTATATACGGCTGTATGGTCCTAGTAATATCATTTTCTCCACAGTCAAAAGTCAGACCTGATTAACCCCGCAAGTTGTTAAAATATAATATATATATATATATATGTATGTATGTGTGTGTATATATATATATAGCTATATATATATATATAGCTTATATATGGCGTTACAATATGCGAGCGTGTGTATTCCTCATGCTTTAACAAAATCTACTAAAAAAACTGTTTTCATTATTCAACAAAAAAATAAAATTTTATTCATTTATAGGCAATACATTATTTCGCTCATGACTTAAATTCGTTAAATTTTTTATGAGAATTTAATTAGGTAAATATTTATGAAGATGACAAAAGTTCTTTTACTGACAAAAGACAATTTGTATGTGTATCGCACTAACAAGAGAGATCAGAGAAGCTCATGCATACTAAATTCATATATATTATTATTTGTGCGTGGAATAATGATAGAAATATCTTTTCTCATATTCTCCACAAAAATATACATATATATATATATATATATATTTTTTCTCAAATATTTTTTTGCCAACTAATAGGGCAAATTTCTTATCACCGTAAAGTTGTAACCAAAACTTTCCATTTTTTGGAAAAGAAAAAAAATTGCAACCCAAACTTCTTGCTAAAACAAAATTCTCATGAAAGACCTACATTTATTTTATATCATCCTTGTAAAACAGTTTTTTTTTTATAAATAATCCTCATAAACAGTTAGACTATGTAATTCTTTTGTCGTAATATAAAATTAATTTTATCTTTATTTTAGATTTATTTTTAAATTGTCTTCCAAGAATTGAAATTGTCCTCTTTTAGTTTCTACAATTGAAAATTGAACAAAATTCTTCCTAAACTTATGATTAATTAAAACTTAACCTTATTTTTTTAACTGGCTCTGGACATGTAACTAATTTGGTAAAAGGATAATTTTTTAGCGGTAATCACATGCGATAACCCGATAACCCAACAAGCACACGTTTATTAGAATCATTAAAATTGACATCTCTAATAACATGTCAAAATTTAAAATTACAATAAGCTCCGAGGAAGCAAGCGTTTTGTGCCACTTTAAATTGCAAAGAATAAAGTGAGACGATTTTTATTTTGCAAGCCAAATTTAAAATCAATCCCATTTTTAAAGTTATCAAGAAGCTATAGACATTCAGGAATCAATTTCTTCTATCTACCTCTCGAACACTGTCCACCTTCCATTTATTCATGGAAATTGCTCAGTGTTTTTATGCTTTTTGAAATAAAAATAAATAAATAAATAATCTCTCCAGCCATTTTCTTCGTCCGTTTCTGTAATACAACAATCGTGTGATCGACTTGTAGCCACTTGGTATGTTATGTATAAATGTAGAGCAACAACCAATTTTCTTTTCTACACTAAACTGCTATAATATTTTGATATAATCTTACCTTTACAGCAAGACAATCAATATACAAACTCGATGTATATCCTTCTCTCTTTGTAGTCTCTTTACGTTGAATATTAGAATACTAGCTTTTCACAACAACTTTATAGTGAATGATGTGTAACATACAACAACTTCTCTCTCCTCCCATTTAAGAAAAGACGACATGGTTTCTTGCCACTTGTTGCTTTCTTCTACGTTTATACCATAAAGAATTACATGATAAAGTATATGACGAATATTCTCTACCCGTGGATACAATTTTAATCATCAAACCACATCAAAATTAGATTAATTTTGAAAAAATTTATAGACCCGTACCCGCACGACTAATAGGATATATTCTTGTGATGCCCTATCACAAAATTCTCTTTGTATTTTATATGTTCTCGACCTCTTTCAGGAGAGCCAATTCATGACTATGTACACTAAAATTAGCACATAAAATGTATACATGTATAAGCTCCCCATCCTTTTTTTTATTTTTTCTCCCTTTCAATCCTTAAGCCTGAAATATAATATATTTCTTCTCGATGCACGTATAATTGATTGACATTTACAAAAGATGACACTGTGGCAATAAACATATCATAAGCAGAAAAAATAATATAAATTAAAAACATGTATATATATATATATATATATATATCCCCTATCCTCCTAAAACGCAGAACATGAAGAAATCCAACAGAAGCCAAATGAAAGCAAGAGAGAAGACTTCATCAATAATGATGAGCTGGCTCCTCTCTGCCGGCTAGTGGGATTTAAATCTCCAAATCAAAACGATGGGAAATGATCCTGTGAAGGTTGATGATGATGCACCATTTGTAAATCCGTGGTCGTTTGGCATGACGTATCATCCCTCACCATGGTCCTAATCCATATAATAATGCTATGTAGTAAGTATAATAAAAAGGGTAAGCAAATCGAAATACGATCAAATTAAGGTATACCTTTGCATTAGATTTAGCAACTACATGCATTGCATAAGAAGATTATAATTAATCATAGACCAACGATGCACAAAACTTCTGGAATCTATAAAACTGAAATCTTTGTTTTTTGTCCTAACCCTTTTTTTTAATTTGTTTTGTTTTACTTCCAACGAATTATATTTTAATCATATAGTATGTCACGAGTTTACAATTTGTACTGGTTTTATTAATCAGAAATATAGAGGCACCTTTTTATTAATTTAATTAATAGCAAATGCTTATGAGATGAGCTTGAAATTTGGATTACAAAAACTTCATCAAACGCTAATATTTACTATACTTCGACATAAAAAATGGTATACGCCTTCTTTTTTAGATTCTCTTCGTAAACTTTTTTAGTAAGATTAATATAATATAATGGTAGATATTAGGCAAAAATTAAGTCTAGATGGAAGTTAAAAAAAAAAAAAAAAAAAAGAAGAAGAAAAGAAGGTTTGAAAGAAACTTACTCTCGCGGTCGAGAAGCCCAAAGGGAACTAAGCGCTCTTAAACGGCCATAATACTCTGCGATCACAAGAAAACAACGTGCTGCCTGGCGTACCGTCAATGTCCTACGCAACTGGTGAAGCGTTTGCTGCCTCAAATTATCCGCCTAAATTATAAACCATAGTTTTGCAGGCACTCAGAAAATAAATCATTTAAATATTACTCATGAACAGAAACAAAGATTAAAAAAAATTTTACATTAAGTGTGTGTTTGGTTGGGTGGACTGGAAGATGGAAGGATTGTGTAGGAGGGATTGGCTTACGGAAATGAACTATTGACACCGTTTGATTGGATAGAAAGGGGTGAGGAAGGAAAGGTGGTAGGGATTGGGAATTTTTCCGCGCCCACAGAAACCAGTCCTCAGTATTGTTGGACGGATTGGGAGCAAGAACCAAAGGAGTTGTTTACGAAATTTCTATTTTGCTCTCATGCACACCACCTTTTATTTTGTAGCCAAAGTTTAATATTATCTTCTGCGCCTCTACTTTATCTTTTTTCTTTTTTTCTGACGAGATCTTTTCTATTTTTTGCTGTTAATATTAACTTTTCGTGATTATTAGTCCTATACACACACACACACACACACACACACACACACACACACACATATATGAAAAAACGTGATAAAAAGAAAGTACAACAACCAATTTAGTTTTTTACGTTTTTTTTTTTTTTGCTGATAAAGTTTTTTTTGTGTTTTTTTAACATAGAAGTCTTTTTAATTTAAGTTAAAACATAATAAATACATAAATAAAATAATACAGTATATAAAATATTGTTCAAACATATATCCAATAAAAAGGATAATATAGTATTTTTGTCCGTAAAAGTTAATTTTTCTTTCATCTTTTTATCTAATACCAAACAAAACAATGGATTATCACTATCTTTCCTTCCTATCATACCAAACAACTTTAAAGAGCAATACAATCATTCCTATGCTTTACACTTCCTTTCCCTCATATCCTTTATTAATAGGTCCCTTAATGCATGGCATCAACCTAGCCGTAAACATTTCAAAGGGTTTGAAACTTGAGACCTTTGTCCTATCTATGAATTTGGACTATTCCCATCATTTAATTTATTTTACGTTTAGGAGTTTTTGAGTTAATTAATGGCCTTAATTATATTTTAAATATTTTTTGATGGGTTTGGCAAGGGTTTCCATTTCAACAAACATCGCTTTCAAACCAACCTTTTGATAGAAACCATTTTAAGATGAAGATGCTACATCAAAGCCTAGAATTCAGCATATGTAATTGATTGACACCTTAGCTGAATATAAATTATATATACACATATGTGTTCGCCTGAAAAATAATTAATAGCGCGATTATATTTCTTTATTAAAAATTGAGCCAATCATGCACCATATACGTGGCAAGCACGTAGTGGAGCTGATCAACACGACCCAATTGCATAATACTATTATAGTTCATACATTATTTATGTACAAATAAGATATAAATCATATTCCTCAAATTTGACAATAAGCGAGATAATGACAGGCATATTGATAAAAAATTTCAAAGGTCAATTAGGATACTCATGATCATCAAGACCCTTAATAAAGAATTTGAAATTCGACGATGGGATCAGCACCAAAAAAACAAGACAAAAAAACAAAAAAGCTATAATCATATGCATGTCTGTCCAAAATCTTGTTGACTGCCACCCAATAAATACACATTTTTTGTTTGTAGAAAACTAGTATTTCAAGGAAAAAATAAAGACGTATAAAAAATTCAATATAAAAAAGTCAATTAATAAGTTAAATCAAGGTGACATAAGCTAGTGAAAAGCCAATTAGAATCTTATCCTTCAGGTCTTAACCGTGTAAGAATTAGAATTGCGGCGGAAAGGAAGAGGGCAGAAAGAAGGAACGCAAATAAGATGGAAATATCGTGCTAGAACTGTTATTTTCAATATTTTCAACGACAAATTGTGTATATAGACATATATCTGTAAAAGTACAAATAATAATTTATTTAGAATTATAACCAATGGTCAAGAACCGGGCTTCAAATTTCTATATCAACTCGTAGCTGGTACGACAAGGAAGGATTAAGAAATTTTCTCAAGAGGGGTTGATTACTCTAAATAAGCAATTTAGAAAATTTTTAGGAAAAGACAAAGCGATTTGCTAAGAATTTGAAGAACCCGAGAAATATATATTTAGACAACAATTTGTCAACTAATAATATGTTGCAAATATATATACGAGCTTGGGAACAATATAACTTTTGACTCTTTGGGAAATCACCTGAAGCGACTTTGTCTGATTTCATCTAATAATCTTCATTTTTTCAGCGTGATAGTCAACATTAAGTTTACTGTAAAATACCATATTAATATATATCACACAAAATGAAACCCTTAGCCTATTTGGTTTACAATTTTAAACTTTCTCTTAATAGACTTTAAATTTTTGTAAAAGAAAATATTGTAGCAAAAACCTACGAAACAAATTAGCAAATCTCAATGACTTATGGGATACGTAAATGTCAAAACTATAGAATGAATGTTCAAAGGAAACAAAAATTGCTCGCACATTTATGTGTGTATTGAAAGATAGTAAAATTAATGTTTAGTAATCTAGCTATATAATTGTAGTTCAAAGACAACCCATTTAAAACAACAAATAAAAAATGTTCAAGTGACTACAAGTAGCTGATTCATAAATAAATACATTTAATTAGGATAGAGATATTAAATTACCTGACGAACGAACCCTTCAAGATTGGAGAGCTTGCCTAAGGCGACAGCCATCTGTTGCATGCCATCAACGACGGGCCCAGCGGCGATGGTGTCGACAACAGACTGCTGGAGTTGGTCCAGGCCCTGTGTGAGAGCCTCCTCTGCCTGTTGTGACGAGTGTTGGAGGTTGTATATCCCCATTAGTTGCTGATCTGTTAGCGGGTCTAACTGCGGTATCAGCATCTGTTCACATTTTAAAAAATAATAATAATAATAATAATTAGACACGCAAATTATGCATAACCTGACTAGCTAACAACAACAGTAAAATTCTTAAGATAACGAAGGAAAAAAATAAAATAAAATCTATAACATAAAAAGGTACAACTTTCAATTATATTACCCAAAAAATTCAATGTTTCTTAACTAGTAAATAATATGGTATGGAGTTTGCTCGCATGTTATATGAAATTATTATGTGCATGGTAAGCATAATTTTGTTTGTTGTGTAGTAGTTACTAGACAACTTATGTATCAAGGTATGATAAGGTTTTAAATCGACCTAGAATACGTTGTTCATTGAATTTCTTTTTCTAGTCCTATCATTTATTTGGAAAATACATTGTCGTTTATCCTTAAGGTTGGAAAACATAACTATAGGTCGAACCTTAATAAGCTCAGAGGGTCTAAAACCACCCATCCAGAGGAAGCAACGCTCGGCTGGAGTAGTCCACATTCCGGTGATGAGGTGAAACACATCAGACTTTGCAGCCACACCCTTGAGGCGAAAAATCTCGTCGTAGTGTGAAATGAAACCGTCGACGATCATCTGGAGGTCTCCGTCGGGGAGATGTGCCTGCAGCCCCGTCCGGAGTTCAGTCATGTGCCGCTGGTCGTCTTCTAGCCATCTTGCATACTCTATGTCAAAAATTGAAGCCCCTGCACAACAATTTTCAGTAAATTAATTTTAAGGTTCACTGCCATATAAAATAATGAGATGCATCAAATTTTTTTTTTTTTTTTTTTGGGTCGCGCCACATTTTACTATACCATATCGAGCTTGACGGCATTAGTGGTACCTCCAGTTCCTAGTTTTAAAAAATGCCAAATGCAGATACTGGACAATATTATTACCATTTTTTTCACAATATGAAATTGAATTGCGACTAGGGATCAAATTCATGTAAAATGGGAACCACAAAGAACTGGTTATTTATTTACGTTGGAAAAAGGACAAAATGTTTGAAGACTTTCTCTTCTTTCCTTTTTTGACAGGAAATGTTTGAAGAGAATTTGTCGTCATTAAATATTGCCTTAATTTTATTCAAATCTTATTTAATGTTATTCATATCTTATTATTATTATTTTTTTAAGAACGACAATAATTTTAGAAGAGAGAGGCTTATGTCTGCTAAAGTTTATTACAAAAAAATGGTAAAAAACAGTATGCTATCAATATGTACGTCAAGAACGGTGTGCTATCAATGTGATCGTCAAAAATGGTAGGCTATCAATGTAAACGTCAAGTATGGTGGAGACTACACATATGAACATCAAGAACGATATGATACCAGTGTAAACGTCAAGAATGGTGGCTATCAACGTGAATGCTAGAAGGAAGGGGGGAAGGATTGGAAACTATAAATACCCCATCCCCTTCAGTTATTTAGCATCTCAAGGAGAGGAGAAATCTCTTAAGCGTGTAGAATATTGTGGGGGTATTTGACTCCTCAATAAGGGTACGGATAATGCTTTAGTAAGGAGTGTTTTTTTGAAATCATGTCTCCAATTCCATAGAGAGAAAATTAAGTGAGCAATATTTTGAGTGTAATTGGATTTTGGGTATAAGGAAAATTACTGGGAGTGTGGCTATAACAATTTTCCATATAGTGAATTTTTTCTCCAGTTGTCTCTAACAGCGACTGTGGTTTTTCTTCGGTTTAAGAGTTTTTCACTTAAATTATTGTGTTGTATTTTTTAATTTCTCTATTGTTCTTTGATATTTTACAAAGGAAGATTATAGGAGGGAATTTTGTGATCCAAATTTCCCAACAAGGTCAAATTCAGACATGTTTTGCCAAATGATTTTTTTTCTCTCTCTTTTTTTTTTTTGTATGTTATATCATAGTTTTTACAAATTTTGACTATAGCCCATTAAGCAAGTCTCGGTTATGAACAGTATAAAGCTCTCACATGCTATAATAACAATAAAAAAAATCGTTACAGTATAAAGCTCTTACATACTATACAAAAAACAGTTCTAATTAACGATTTTAACCACCTTGTCAAACATTCTATAAAACAATACGGTAGAAATTGTTTTTTTTTTTTTTCACAGTTATTTCTCAGTCAAATATACTCGTATTAGCACTAAACAATGACAGAGACGTAAGAGTTAGAAGTAGAACCTAAAAAATACTAATCTAGGACAGCCATAATTATGAAAAATATACTTATTGTCAGGATGATAATTATATATAAAATCACCAAACATATTATTAATATTTTAGGACTATCATATAACAGAAATACAAATCGGTATATTATCTGGCTGTTAGGCGCATAGGTGTAGTGGCAGTGTTCTATAAATAACGTCCCAAGTACCAGTGAAGCCTAAATTAACTCCTCCTTTCACATTAAGTATAAAACATAAAAGGCTTTGTTTCAGCTTTGGCAGATCTTCTGCTGATTTCATTCCCTTTGCCCAATGAAGACAACACATTTGTAAAAGTACAAAAATACCCAAGAGAAAAATAGAATCTTTGGTCTTGTCATTTTCTACGTAATATCTTCACAAACTAAGGCTATTTTGATAAAAACGAATAATGCCAAAACATTGCGTCAAAGAAACTCACCTGAGCTGATATTGCCAGCGGCACCACCGCAAGCACCCAGAAATAATCCCTAAATTAATAAAATAATTAATTATATATATATACATATATATATATATTTAAGAATCTAGAGAATATTTACATCATTGAGGAAATAATAAACAGCTAAAATATCATTTTCAGCGGAGGAAATTAAATTGTTGTTTAGACACATAATTATAAAATAAAACCTGTGCGCGCGCTCTTTGAAGGTCTTGTTCAATCTGAGTGAGCTTTGTTCTACTTGACTCTAGTTGTTGCACATAAGCCTATCAACGCCAATATATATATATATTATTGTAAATAAACATGATATAAGGAATCAAAGGTCTAGGAAAATATGATTTTTGGTCGAGTAAAAAAAAAATTTACCTTTTTTCTCAGACGGCTTTTCCTTGCAGCCTCTCTATTTTGAGCTAAACGTCTCAATGTCTTAAAAAAAAATAGAAGAAAAAAAAATCAAAGCTCAAAATTTTCAATGTTTTAAAGATGAAGATATTGATAAAAATTTTATTAAAAAAACTGATAGAGAGAGAAAGAAAGGAAAAAAAAAAAAAGGAATATATTCCAAAACCTTGGCGTCAAGTTGTTTCTCTGAAGTTGAACCTGGTCCCTTCCTCTGCAACATTGATCCAAAGCCCACAAAAAAAAAATTACTAATTGATTTTGGGAAAGAAAATAAATAAAGTAGAAAAGGAAAAGAAGAAAAAGAGGGTAGTTGGTCACATTTTTAAAATTAAATGTATAGTAAGCTATGGAATTTTGTAGAAAAGAAGAAAGAGCAAAAAAAAAAAAAAAATGACGGAGAAAAAATAAGGTGGTTAAACAGCATTGAAAAAAGAGAAAAAAGATGAGCTTCAAAATCTTGAAAAAAAATACAGTATATTTCCATCAAAAACTGATTGGTATGTCTTTTTTTTTTTTCTTTGGTTCGTTAAAAGCTTGGATTTGATGGCAGAATCTTTGTGGGAGATTCTACTATTCTTCTTTTCTTTCTCAAACAACCAAAAAAAAAAAAATGCATGATTGATAAAAATTCCCACAAGATTTCCCGGAAGAATTTCTGGATTGTGATGTTGATTTGAATAGCTGTGGTCATGTTGAGATAGCATGTAATCACCAACATTGTATGGATAGCAAAACACATCATTATATCCCATTTCTTTGGGAGGATGAGAGAGATTTTTCTTCCCCTTGATACTATGGAACAACTTGTGTTTCTGTGTGTGTGTTTAAAGGCTCTAAAAAAACAAATTTTGGCTCAAGTCCTGGGGATTGAGTAAAGTGGGTCTAATATGTGTTCATTTATTATACCATATACAAGAAACAGTAACAACTGCTGTGGAGATTCTCAGTTTGCCTTTTTAATGCTGTACAGTTCTTTTATTTTCTCTCTCTTGTCAGACCATTTTATCAGAAAATCGTTCAGAAATCAGGAAAGCCTCTGTATTTCTTTGATTTTCTGAGTTGTTGGGATCTGTGCGGTAAATTTTCAAGATATTCGGTGGGGTAGAGAGAGAGAGATAAAAACAATACTATTACACTTGATAAAAATAAATATACCGAACTTTTTTCTCCTCAGTTATGGGGACTAGACTAGGCAAAGATACAGAAGAAAACTGGGAGTCTTTAACAGTAATATAAAACAGTGCTAGCAGTAGCGGAAGTAATAGAGTACAGTAATATAGTTTTCAAGAAGCAAAGGCCAAAAACAAATGCACCTTTTCTTGTGGTTGTTTGGGAGCAGCGGATTGAAGTTGTGATGATGTGGGCCCACCTCCTCCTGTTCTTGAGGTGTTACTGGCCATATTCTGTTGTTGATACTGTAGACTTTTCTGATGATCAAAAGCTTGGTGATTATCTGAAGAAGATGCTGCTTTTTTACTTAGAGGAGATTCTGGCTCTAACTCTGCCTCTTTGCTTGAAAGAGGGTTGCTGTTATTGTTGGTGTTCACTGCTGATCCTGAATCTGTACTCTCACCTCCTGACTTAGAACTTCCCTGCCCATTAAGTTAAATGAAAACACACACACATAAAATCTATTATTACTACTTAAAATCACTTGGAAAAGAATCTAGAGAGATTTTTATAACTTATTAGCATGTTCTGTTTGAAAGGCTTAAAAACCCATATGCATACCAATGACAATATATACTTTAAGAAGATTAGAGGATTGGTCAAAGAAGAGTAAAGTTAAAAAAGAAACTCC
This sequence comes from Artocarpus hirsutus, assembly GCA_946598075.1. Classification (NCBI taxonomy): domain Eukaryota; kingdom Viridiplantae; phylum Streptophyta; class Magnoliopsida; order Rosales; family Moraceae; genus Artocarpus; species Artocarpus hirsutus. The sequence continues at coordinate 59,687 of CAMOHE010025798.1, read as the reverse complement.
TACTCTTGGGGTTTGCTGGTATCTCATTGGCCATGAAGGGAACATTTCCAGAGTAGCTGCAGGCCTGGCTGTGAATAAAGCTGCAAAGAATCCACAAAAGCAAAGATTTAATCTCATCAGAGGATCAAAACAAATAATTTAAGACTCTTTCATAAGGATATACATATTTAAAAGTTAAAAAAAGAAAGAAAGAAAGAAAGAAAGAAATCTTTTCTTTTTTCTTTTTCTCTATGGATTGTGTGTTGAAAAAAAAGTGGTTTGTGAGAGAACCCAATTCTCTCTCCCTTTTGTGCAGTTATGGAGTCAGTAAATCATGCTGGGAAGGTCAGGTTTCTATGTTTGTAGCCTCACGGCGTTCAAGTCTCCCGTCCACAAAATCATTACTGTATTGGAAATAGTAACACCAAAGACATTTTCAAATTTGGTTTCTCTCTCTTCCTCTCTCTCTCTCCTTTTTTTCCCCTAAAGTTGGTTATGCTTATCAAACGTCACAGAAAAAGAGAAAGATGATAATACTAATAGCAAAAGGCCATACGTGCTTTAGCTGCTTCATTTCCAATCTTAACTCCTTGCAGAGCGATTGCTTGTTCCAGCTCTCCAAAATCAAAAGCCGATCCTTCTTGATTACTAACAACACCAGAAAGGGGAAAAAAAAAAGGATGAAAATTAATACACCCCTTGTCACAGATGAACTCAAAAAACTACTAATAATGATCATGACATAACTATCCAAATGTACCCAAAAAAAAAAAGAAAAAAGAAAATCAAGAAAACCCATTAATCTATGAGCTTTGAAGATTGGACAAAGATTAAGTGAAAAAAAATAAAGTTCGGAGCTTGAAAGTGGCTTTTGTATCGTATTCATACATGAAGCTTGTTGAAGCATAATTATTAATCCCATGAAAAACTGCACAAGGCATATGGTGGTTTGAAGGTCCAGAGTCAGACAAACCAGTCTCTCCAACTCTGTGGCTCGCCATGCAAGACCAGAATTTCAGACCATTATTCTGATCATGATTGTTCTTCAACAAGATGAAGCTGAAATTTAAGCATGAAAGCACAAAGGAAAAAAAGCCATAAGAACATGGATAGTTGAACTAGCTACAACAAGTGAAAACAGAGGACTTGACTTGGTGGAAACTTTAGGGAACTCTTTACCTCAATTTTTCCTCAGATGGATTTCCCAAGAGGAAGCCCTATAGGGAGCTAAAACACCAAAGACAGAGGTAATCAAAGCAGCGAAAAAGATCAAAGCTTTTCTTGTCAAAGTGTGTGTATATATATATATATATAGATATATGTGATACGTATATATATCAAGGTAAGCCACACAAAGAGGGTCCAGTCCCTTTCTCAGATGTATCCTTTGCAAGACTATTTTTGATCTTTCATAAGAGCGTGTGTGTTTTTTATTTGTGTCCCTGTCTCTTCCTTTTTCTTTGTTTCTTTTTTTCTTTTCTTTCCTTTACTCCTTCTCCACGAAGAAAACTGATTGATTAGTCTGTATGGGAGAGATGCTCTTATCACCCCTGTGTCTCTACTAACATGATACAGATTTTGAAACTCATTCCAGAGTACAGAAAATCTGTTCCTTGCAGACCCGTCTCAGGCCTTATGGGTTGTGTGGGGGTTGAAAAAAAAAGGATATGAAAGAAATTAATTATTTAATTAAATATAAATAAACAAAAAAAACAATTGAGAAATGAAAATGTGGGGTCATTTGCAGGAACCCACCAGAATCACTGACTCCTACTCCACTCTCTCTCTCTTCTAACCGCCTGAGCCTTTCCATTGGTTCTCTTTTGTTGAGCTCTTTAGGGGTGCAAGTACTTACTGGATAAAATTAATAAAAAATAAATAACAATAAACTCCACATGCTATGTGGGAAATGAATGATACAAGTTTTCTTTCACAATAAATGGTAAAAGCTTATGGAAAGAGAGAATATATATATATTGTATAAATAAAAGCGGAAAAGCTCCAGAGGAGTTTTCTTGATTTCTTTTTTCTTTTTGGGGCCCAAAAAGGAATTGAGTTAACTTTTGACAACTTGGGCCTTTGAGAGGGAGAGGGGCCTATTGTAATTTTTTTAAAAAAAAACTTTTGCTTGTATCATTTCTACTAAACATTTTTTAAACAGGAAATAATAACCTACAAGGAAAACCCACTTATATATTTAATTTCTGCTTGTGAGATGTATTTGTTTGGTATTATCCCCTTTGTTGATAGGTCAACATCCATCCCTTGTCATCACCTAAAACCATGCCACATTAGACTCTTTTCTATTAATAGAAAAGAAAATGCTTATCTAGAGAGCTATGAGGTATAGGGTCAGTCTTAATTCCAATATTGGGTTTGGGTTGGTTGTTGTCATTCAGCCTAGTTAAATGTCTTTGCTGATTAGAAACCCAATCAAAACTTGCCCTTCATTAGTTTATGCAAGAGCTTTTTGGTATAAGAATTACAAAAAGAAGTGAGTAAATTAAGAAGACAATTCCCATTTTTTCATATTAGTTTTAATAGGGGGTTTTGGATATCGATAACCTGCAACATTATTGGCAAGAATTAGAAATTATCTATTATATTAAGAGCAAGAAGACAAAAGGGCAGGAGAGAACGGGCTCATCCAATGGACCCATGATCCCTCTCATTTTAGAGATGTACGGATGCAAGTATTTTATTTTTTGTACTCATCTATACTAACTTTATAGGTAATATGCCTCCTACCAATTATTCCTTAATGATATCAATGATTGGTTTTAAAAAAAGGGTTTGGTTCAAATAAAGAAATGTTCATGGATTAGGTAAAAAAAAATTGTTCAAGATCATGCTTGTGTTCCCAGCAAACCTTACAGCGTGCTCTTCATATGGAAGATTTTCTGACTTCCCAGATTATTGATTTCTGCATGAATCTCACACATTCCTGCAAACTGTAGTTCTTTATGACTTCTTTTGCTTGTACCTGTAGAAAGGTGATTGGTCCGGATCAAATCCGAGTATTAATTATGCCTTTGAAGATTATTTGTAATTGGATTAAGTCATTGCTTTTTGTCAAAGCAAGAAACTGCAACATAATATATGGATATAGTAATATCATATTTTATGTGTATATGCTGCCTTCAGTAAGACCAACTGGCACAATTTTCTAAATTTGCATAATTTACTTTGGCTTGCGTGTGTAAGTTTATGAGAGCAACCCAAATTTGTTGCTCACATATTTAACAGGGAATTCCATGTATAGAAGCTTGTGTTTGTGATAGATCATGGAGTTGACCTTTCACCAATAGGAAAGATCTTTCTGCCCAATGATTAGGAATGGACCCAGATGGTATGATACAAATCATGATTAATCAAGATCCACAAAAATAAAATAAAATAAATGATAAAATAAATAAATAAATGAATAAGTTGAAATTCTTTCTTAATTGAAAAATAATAACTAGTTTTTAACTATCAAATTTTCATCAAATATATAAACAAATATATTCTTATGTTGTTTAATTTTATATTTCAATAAAATCTAACATATTAAACTTATATTTTACTAATATTTCGCTCTTTAATACCCTACCCAAGCATAAAAATGTCAATATTGATAGAGTTATCGAGATTTGATTTATGAAGAATATCGATAGAAATGTTAATGTTAATGGATATTTAACAGAAATGCATATTTTAAGAAAGACTTGGAATTTTTTTGGAAACTTCATAAGATGCTAAAATAATCAGTATTACTTAATTTGAACCAACTCAATAACAAATAATACATTTTTTGTCGAATACGTATAGTAGGTAGTCAACATAATTATGCATTGATTATAGGGAATTCTTATGGCAGAGAAGCCAATTTTGCTCCATTAATAAAGAATGAGAGTTTGGCTATCTTATTAACTTTTTACCGATTTGATATGCAATTGAAAGTAATTTTATATGCAAATTTTTAATGTGGATAATCATTCATCAAATCATTAAAATCCTATTTTCTGACTGCTAAAGCATTATACTTTACTAGTGGATTAAGATTGTCTTCTTGACTATAATAATTTCCTTGATTATAATTCTGATATTATATTACAAAAAATGCTATGGTAGGAGGCCTTTTTTCTCCCCACCAGTGGATAACAATTCAAGGGTAATTATGTAATCTTAAGTAGGATTCACATAATCCTAACCACACCAAATCAAATTCTAAACACAAAAAGATAATAAAATTAAAAAAAAAAACAGAAAATACAAATTATACAAACAAAAAAAATGCAGCTACTCCACCGCGAGCTCTTTAGTCGCCGATATTCAACACCCATAAATTCAAGTGATTGTGAAACAGAGGCATTTGCTAACCAAAAAAAGTTCTTTTTTGTCTTGGGCACAAAAATCTAAACCGTAACGACTTGAGAGAACTTCAAAACTTCAATCAAACAAAACTAAAATCTTTGAATCTGGCCAATATCCCTTGTTCTTCTTCTTTTTATCAAATTAAAAACCCAAAACTCAGAATAGATGGCAAAACATTTAAAAAAACCAAAACCCAAATCCTGTAGATATTGAAGGAGAACCCAAAATCTGAAATTTAAAGGTTGTACAATCCTATATAGCAAAACATTAAAAAAAAAACCCCCAAGAACCCAAAACCTAGAATCTATAGAGATTGTAGGAGAACCATGTTCAAAAATAGATTGAGACTACTCTAAAGACTCTCATGTAGATACTCAAATTGATTTTACAAACAAAAAAGTCCAATACACAATTTTCACAAAATTTTCTATAAAATTATAAGGAAAAACACATAAATTTTAGAATACAGCATAAAAATAAAACAGAAACGTAGATTCTAGCTATTAAAAAAAGGAAAACCTAGATTTTAGTGGCAGCACTGGAATCATAGGCTGCTGGATCTCGATCCTGATTTGTCTTCAACGTCTTCGAACGACAATATTCTCACTAGATCTCTTTCCCAATTGCAACAAAATAGTCTTCAACAGCTCAAAACAACAATGAAATTGTCAAATGGGAATTGAAAGTGTGTAGATCTTCTTGATTAGGTGGCCTTTGGTGGTGCTGAAGTAGGGCTGGGTCAGAGATGGGAATGGGGCTAGGTCGACGCTGAAGTGGAGATAAGTTCAATGGTGGAGATGGGAGGAGGAACAATAAGATCTGGAAAAAAAAAATTTGGGCATCAGAATTAGAACAGAGATTTGCGGTGGTGGAGGTGGAGGTGGCAGAGGTGAAGAGGCATCTTTGCTAGCTGACGACAAAAGTGCAGTGTCATTTTAGACTATAGGAGATGAAATTAGGGTTAAATTTTCGTATTGATTATATGTGGTAGGGTCTATTATAAACTCAATACTGTTTTAAGCTTTTTCACTGTTAGATCGAATCTATAGTTCTAACAAAGATTCTCCACTGGTGGAGAAAAAAAGGCCCCCAACCATAGGCCCCTATATACTAGATACACATTACAAATAAGATACAAAAATGTATGGGTTAATTACATAAATATACCTCCTAGTTTTACTTTACGATTTATCCGTTTATTTTAAGAAACTACAAAAGTATCCATTAAAATTGAAGAAATTGTTTCAATTTCAACTCTCTTGTATATTTAAAATTAAAAATAAAATAAAAAGAAAAATGTATCTTCACTTTTTAGGCATGTCTATGGTGGAGTGCATTTTTTTACTCCACCAATGGAGTACAATCCAAAGGTATTAAGAAAACAAGTACACAGTAGAATTTTAAAAATTTCAAATCAGAATATTTTTTAAAACACAATTTTGACATGCTATGTACATAAATTAATTAGATCTTACTAACCTTTATATGCTGAAAAGCTCCTACAATTAGTGAAAAGAAGAACGTTCTAGAAGAGCCTCAACCAATTGGTTTTCTTTGCTATTCTCTATCCACGATCGGAGTGTGTGTAGGCACATGTCGTACAGCTCTTTCCTGGTGACTTTTCTTCTAACCAATTGAGAAGACCTAGAGCCAAGGTTCATGATTGTGAACAATTGCCCTCAAAGAGTTTTAGAGTATCTAACACTAGAGTACTCACTCTTAACTTTTCAACTGATCTGAAAAACTAAGCAAACTCATTCCCTATTTTTAGTGGTTGGACCCAGGGTTAGTCATTATCAAAGAAGACCTCAAAAATTCAAATTTGGATCAACTTCTAATAAAATCGCTTCAAAAATGCATAATCAGATTATCGTTAGATCAGAAGGCCGTTTGGCCTACCAAACTTACTCCATCGGCAGGCCGAATTAACAGATCGGCCTACCAAACTTGCGATAATATGATCCTTGAGAATCTTTTATTTAACTGAGAAAACTCATTCCCTATTTATAGTGGTTGGACCTAGGGTTATTCATTATCAAATAAGGCCTCCAAAATTTAAATTTGGATCAACTTCTAATAAAATTGCATAAAAAATGTGTAATCAAATTATCGTTAGAAGTTCGGCCTGCCAAACTTACTCCATCAATAGGCCGAACTAACAGATCGGCCTACCGAACTTACAATAATATGGTCCTTGAGAATCTTTTATTTTCCACCTAAGATTCTTTAGATAGAGCCTCAGTTTTAATTCAAATAACTCAATCGAGAAGTTATCTAATCAAAACAATCATATCTAGATAATCTCATAAACAATAAAATATTCCTGATAATTCAACAAAATTATTTTGAATTAATTTACAAAATTAATTAGATAAACAGGCATGAATTATCTAATCTTGTCTAATTTAAGCCAATCTAATAATTTGACATAAGTCACTAATTTATTGAAAAAGCATGTCGTATCGTTATAGGATTTATTATGAGCTAGCAAAGGGGACTTGATGGACCTATATAGTTCAAGCTCTGATAATTATAAAACATAATATCCCATATACATATTTTATAATTATCAACTCTAACACTACTCCTCTAAAAGCTTAGAGCTGCACTCTCGAACAATACAAAATTACGAAGCTCCAAATTAGTTAAGTGTCCATGACAAATTATAATATGTCATATTCCTATAGGATATTCATAATCGGCTTAAGTATGAATTCCATCTCACCTTCCCAATTATTTTTATCTTACATTCCGTTATCTCACCCTTGGAAACTTACTATCTAAAGACAGTATACTATTTGGTTACACCTATACAGCCAAATGGTTGAGCACTCTAATTTTTCAATTACAAGATAACGTATATAAGAGAATAACATTGACTTCACCAATGAAGCTATGGATTTTATATCTATGAATAACAGGTCTACACTATTAAAAGTCATGTTTCCAACATACCGGTATGCATTCCATCACAAAGTCAAGATATCACCCTTTGGTACATCAAAAGACAAAAGACAAGATAATGGCCCTATTTGTTATTTCAGGATTAAGATACAACACATATGATTGTCCAAAGTGAATTGATTTTGCATAAATGGAATTATTAATCCAAATTAATTTCACTTTATGTCCCGATCTAATACATCGTCACCTATGACACTATGGAGTCCAACTCCGATGATCAAGACAAGCTATCTCCCATTAGGGATGTAGACAACATAACAATCTTAGCATGAATAAAGCGCCCAACTTTATTCCCTCGATTACAGATCTTATGATTTGGACCATCACCTCTAGAATCATGTCTTTTGTATAATATGTCCATCATATACCTGATTCTTAATGGTTTAAACTAGCAGTCTCAAACTTTTGTTTGCTTAACATACATTTAACAAATATGAATGTAAAGAGGGCAACATTTGGTGTATGAATGATAAATAAATTCTTTATTGATAAAATGTCTCCAAAAACATATTACAATATTTTACTCCTTAAGGCATATATGTCTAACAAAAGGCTCATATTCAATCTTAACAAAAGCTTACGTTGTCTCTCCAACACCAAATTCTGACACAAATACAAATAATAATTTTTAAAAACTTAAAAACCCATTTTTAAAAATCCCAAAATACAAAAAAAAAATTCAACAAAAAAATCTAAAAATACCGAGATCTACTGCCAGCAGCAACCACTTCCCTTCTCCACTTGCCACTTCCCTCTGCCTTGGGTTACAACAGTTGTTGATATCCTGTCACAAACTCGTGACCTCATGATAGATTCCGTCAAGGCTCTGACGGATTTGGTAACAAAATTTGCCCCAAATTGCACTTAAATTATTGGCTGCTAGGGAGAAAGATAAACACTTCCATGTTGATAAACACTACCTTGTGTTTGGTCTTGCTGGAACCATCTCGATCTTCCATCGGCCATCTCATACAAATTTTATACAAGTTTCACACAAATCACAAATTAATTTTATGAATTTTATGAATCATATACAAATTGATTTTACAAATGAAAAATAACCAATGCACAAACTTAACAAAATTTTTCCTAAAATAATAGGCAAAAAACCATTAATTTCTAAATGCAAAAAAAAAAAAAAAAAACCACAAGCCTAGATTTCAGCGATGGCACTTGTAAAGGCATGAGTCGGCGAAGGGCACTAGAGAAGTCGACGAGGATGCTAGAGAAGTCATTGATGGCACATGTCGAGCGGCACTTGTAGAGTTACGAGTCAAGCGGCGCTTGCAGAAGCTATGGTCGGGTGGCTATGGTGCAAGTCGGGCGGTGCTTATAGAGGCAATAGTGGGGCTTCTATAGCGAGAGTCAAGCAGTGCTTATAGAGGCAGTTGTTGTCTATCTCCTCAGCTTTGAAGATAGCATGAGTCAAAGCGTCGTTTGGAGGAAGACGGTTGGGTGAACGGCGATGTGGACAGGGTGAACGATGTTGATGAACTCTGGAAGAGGGTTTGGAGAAAGAGAACCGGTGAGAGGGTGATGGTCTAGGTGAAGAGGCATTTTCGCACTCTACGGAGGTGGTAGGATTTGTGGGAGACAAAATTAGGGTTAAATTTTTGTTTTGCTTATATGTGGTAGGCTCTATCATAAACTCAATGTTTTTTTAAGCTTTTTGACCATTGGGTCAAATCTAATAGTCCTAACAAAGATACTCCATCGGGGAGAAAAAAAAAAGGCCCCCACCATAGCATTTTTCTTTTTAATAAATATTTAAACATTTAATAAAATAAAAAGTGTACAACATATATAAAAAAAATCAACAAAAAATAAATAAATAAACTGTTGTTTTTAATCTCTTATTTGTGTATATATATAAATATGTATACATTTATATTGGACAACCACCACCATGACATTAAGCTCTTTCACCTACCTTTGCTCCAATGGTGGACCTCGTCTAACCTACTTTGATAGGTTCAGTGTTGCCGGCGAGGAGGTTTACTCCTTCCTAGCCCTGCTTCACCAACTCTTGGCACAAACCTCTTCCCCTATCAAAGAAGCCTCCACTGAGAACTCAAAGCAACCTTTGCCCAAATCCATTGCTATGCTCCTCCTCACAAATATACCACATTCATCCACTCAAGATCGGTTGTGCTTTTAACAGTTAGATACACTCTTCCTAGATTGACTGCTTTTCTCTCAGCTAATCCCTGATGCTTCTTTGACTTTGTGTCATGCGAAAGATGCGGTACTGTGCGCCTTGTAGCAACTGCCGTTACGATTGGAGGTAGTTAAGGAGGACGTCGTTGGACGAGTGGTGGTACACTTCAGGCATAATTGCTAAGGAAAGATGAGATGATCGTGGTCACAGGAAGAAAGCTTAGTTAGTGGTCGAGCATGATATTTAGTGTCTTTGATTAACAATTTTGACATATTTGTTTTAATTTTATTTTAAAAAGAAATTTAATGAATAAAATATATATTAAGACAAGTGAATAGTCTATTTTTGAATTTTGAAAAATGAAAAGTATTTTTAAAAAACAAAATGAATTTAATTAAAGGCTTTTTAGTCTTTCTATTGTCCAAAAAATATAGGAAGGGTGAAATTGAAATAATTTCTTCAAGTTCAAAGGATGTGATTATAGTTTCTAGGAATTGAAAGATAAATTTGAAATAATTAAAACTATGAGGTATGCTTATATAATTAACCCAAAATATAACCTACATGAAAATCAAAACTAGTGTTATATAATACATACAAACTTCCACTATCTTTAATATCAAAAAGAGTTTCTAGCAAGTTGAAAAGCATTATGTAGGTGTCTGATGATATGCGTTTTGAAGAAGAAAAATACGAATATTGAAGTGATAAATATGTTTCTCAAAGAAAAAAAGTTGAAAATTAAGAAAAAATTCTCATGATTAAAATTTTAGTTTTTGAATATGGAATTTTCATTTACAAAGAAAAGATTATTTGAAAGCTAAATAAGTCTCAATATATATATTTTTTATTACTAGAGGCGGTAATTCGTGTAAATAAGTCATATTTGTGTCAACCTGTTTATTAATTCTGTCATAAAACATCAACTCAAACACCACCCATTTATCAAACAAGTCAAAGAATGTCAACCCACACACGACCCCTTTAAGAATCATGTTAATTATGTCAACCCACATAAAGTGTTTAAATTTATATATTGAATAAATAATTGATATAATTATGATTTATTTAACATGATTATGGCACATATAATAGATTTATTAGTCAATTTATTATTTATCATTAGATTGCCAACAAAATTTTAAAATTCATAATATTTATACTCAATAAAAGCAAGTAAATTTTATTTATGCATCATATGAACTTATATTATATCATGTAATTAAGTTTTAAATCATACATGTAGTTAATCGTGTCATTTGGCATCAATCGTATTTGGGTGATCAACCCTAATCTAACCATTTAATAATAGTGTTAATAATGTTAACCATTATTGACGTAAACCCATTTATAGTAAACCTAAACCCTCTAACTTTGTATGGGTTTTGTGTCGTATTGTCGTATCATGACCGAAATTGCCACCCTTATTTATTGCCGTTAGGTGAATAATGTTAGTCACATTTTGTTGAGAAATAATAAAAAAAGTGCTATAAATTGATTTTGTATAGATAAAAAATTCATGTGTTTTGGACATTTTGTGGAATTTTTGAAAAAGTACCCAAAATACCTTAGGTGTTTTGCTTAAATACTACTTTTGCTTCTTTTATTATACAAATACCCGAAGCACCCTTATGTTTGTCAAATCATTCCCAAATACCCCTTGAAGCTATTAATTTTTTTAAAAGCAAGATTACCCTACCCAATCTTTACTAAATAGAATTTAAAACGTTATTCAGCCAAATACTAAATAAAAATCAATCCTGAAAGGTTAAAAACTCTTAAAATGATTAAAGTATTTCCTTTAACTGAAAATTTACTTGAACATCTTTAATTGTTTGTTATTTAATTTTCTTAATTAAGTCATAGTTAAAATAACATTTACTATAAATAGGATAATCTTGAAATTTTCAAAAATTTAATTGCTTCAGGGATATTTTGAGTATGATTTTAAAAACATAGGGAGTGTTTTAGGCATTTGTGTAATAGGAAGGCAAAGTGGTATTTAGACACAAATATGGGGTGTTTTAAGTATTTTTTTTCTTTCCAAAAAAATTCTTCAATAATCATAGATATTCATCAATATTGTAGATATTTAGGTATATTCAACCAGTTTGGTGTTATTGTGTTGTATTGTTGCTTTTGTTGTGCTGTGTTGTTATTGTATCGTGCTATAGACCATTAGCAAATAGGCATTGTGTAAATTTATTTTCATAACTGCTATATATATTAGAAGTAAAATCGTAAGTGTTTGGTAGACTATGTATAAAATTATTGTCCAGATGTATAATGACAAAAATAGACGGGCTTCTCTAAGCTTTTTTTTTTTTTTTAAATTTAATTTTAAGGTTGATGTAAATAATATTTGTACATTAAAATATTAAAAATATTTTTTATTTTAAAATAATAATATATTTTACAAAGTAAAAAACATCACTCTAAAAAAAGAGAGCATAACAACATTAAAAAAAATTACGTTACAATAAATTCTAAATTTTTGTAGTGATTGTTGTGGGTGTGCTCGGCGTCATCCTCAAGGAATAAATCCTCAGTGGCTCAGCAAATTTGCTTAGCAGATGCATTGGGAAGCACCTTCTTAACCCCTAAAGCTTGGCTTGTCCTCTCAAGGTGCTCTGTAGGGCTTATGCTGGCCACGACACAAATTATCACCTCCTCGGGTAAGACAAGTGCTTAAGTCGAATTGTTAGAGCCTGCAAATGGATAGCCACTCACTACAAAAAGCCAACAGATAGCCAAATTTCGACCATCAGATGGAAACTGATCCTTCGATGGAGACCATGACGTATGTCACCTACCTTCTAATAGGCTTTGATTTAACACACGAGTCATAGGCAGAAACCACCTAACACCTAATTCAAGTGGCAACCTATAAATAGCATTTACTGTAGCTCGAGGCCAACATGCTCCTTTCCAACTAACTAGCTCCTGTTTTCTACCGAGCAGCGCCTGCTTTGAGCGTTAAAGAGCCCTTGCTCAATTTCGCACTGGTGTCCCCTTTTGTACCTCCAAAGCATCCATTCTCTTGTTGCAGGTAAACCCAAGCAGGGCGAGATGAGTAGAGAAGAGTCATCCAACCACTGTGCGCAACCACACGTAGTGTTGAATCACCACGATTCACTAGTAAGCATCAACATTTTGGTGCTAGAAGCAAGGCACCTACGCCTTCATTCAAAATCACTAGCTACAACCCTTCTTACAATCCAGACATGGTAACAAGAAGGAATACCTAGGATGAGGGTGCCTGATAGGAGGAGTCAAAGGAATCCAAAAACTAGAACCATAACCTAAACATACCTTGAGGCCGCCCCTGGGCTACTAGATCTTGGTCCGGTGGCCAGGGTAGTGCGGCGAGAGCCAAACAAATCATAGAAGACCTGGTCACCCAGGATCCGATACGAGAGCTCATAAATGCTGTAAGGTTACTAACGCAACAGATTGCCTAGCAATAAGTGCAACGTCAATAGGCTCCTATCCTCCTTCCCCTGCCTAGGAGGACTAGGCTAGGGTCAAGTAGGGTAAGGGGCTAAGGATTGTGATGATGCCAACTCTGAGCACTCCAATCAGAACACCCACAAGGGTCTCAACTAAAAACCGACTAGTCCAGAAAGGTCAACTTAGTCCTCAAGGTGACTAGGGACAATCACTGCAAGGTTCTCGAGCATCAGTGTTTGATTGACTCAGACGCCAAGGAGAAGTCCAGCAAGATAGGCAGCTCAAAGGAGGCAACAGGGTTGAGGGCGAAGCGCTATATAGGGTAGAACTACCCAAAAATACCAACAGTCATCAACTCTAGGAACTACAGCGACATATCGACCAAATTGATAACAACAGGTTTGGTCTAGACAAGGGCAACATGCCGAACCTGTCGTTTACTAAAGTCATTATGCTAGCCCCCATGCCCTCAAAATTTAAGGTCCCACAGATCAAAGCATATGATGGAACGTTCAACGCTGATGAGCATGTCGAGTTGTACCGAGGGCATATTTTACTTCAAAATGTCGATGATGCAACTATGTGTAAAGCATTCTTGATCATGCTGACCAGCCCTCCTCGGCAATGGTTCAGGCGAATAGAGGCGGGTAGCATCGCCTCTTTTTGCAGTTGTCTTACTGCTTCTCCTTTACATTATTGTCAACTAGGACGAGTAGGAAAGAAGTTACCTACCTCTACGCTGTCAAACAAGGAGATGGGACTGTCAAGGACTACATAAACCGATTCACCCGAGCCTTTTTAAAGGTTAGGCATGTCAAAGATGAGACCTTGAAATATGTATTCATAGAGGGTCTCCGAGACAAGAACCTAACCTGGTCACTTGCCTTTGAGCAGCCGAGCACCTTCTCTCAGATGCTCGGATATGCTCAGAGGTATGCTGATGCAGCTGAATATATAAAGAGCTGTCGACAAAGTGAAGGTAGCAGTCATAGTAGAAAGAAGGAGTAGAAGCAAAAGGTTCCACCCGAGCAGCCCAACGTCAAGTAGAATAAAAAGTGGATGAAGGACAAGCAGAAGTCCGACAAGACCAAGGTGCCGATCGAAAAGTTCTAGAGCTACATAACCTTGGTTGCTAGCATTGATGAAGCATTGACCTAGGTAAGTGGTCAAAATCTCTTGGTGGATCCCCCTAAGCTGAAGGGAAGTAAGGCTAAGAGAGATCATAACAAATATTGCAATTTTCATGAGGATGTGGAACACAACACCCATGACTGCATCCAACTTAAGGACCAGACAGAAAGACTGGTCCAAGATGAGCATTTGCAAGAATTTGTAGAGCGGGTTTTAACTCCTGGCTTTATAACCAGGAGAATGGGACACACAGGTTCAACCACATAACGAAGGTGAGAATGCATCGGAACCCCCGAACATTGTTCAGACGATCTTATGCAAGCCTGTTACTAGGGACACCTCGAGTGGATGGCATGCTTATGCTTAAGAGGCTTGGCTGGTTAAGAGGGGCAACCTCATGAATATGCCTACACACATCAATAAGATTTGCTGACAGGAAGACATCCACATCACTTTTACTCAGGAGGAAGTGGACAAACTTGTTCACCCACTTAACGACACTCTTGTGTGTGAACTCCAAATTGCCAACAATATTGTTCGATAAGTACTGATCGATAACAGCAGCTTGGTAGACATCCTTTCAAAATAGGCCTACAACAAGGTGAAGATTAGCAACGCCAACCTCATCCTGGTCTAGATGCCACTGCAAGATTTCACTAGAGAGTGCGTCCGAGCAGTCGAAAAGGTCGATTTGTCAATCACCTTTGGAGAGGGGTTGCTCGAATAACGTGAATTGTCAACTTCCTCGTCATCGATAAACTCTCTTAGTACAACATCATGATTGGGCGACCAGCTCTGAATGCCCTGAATGCTATGGTTTCCACCTACCACCTAGCGATGAAGTTCCCAATAGAGAATGGGGCCGGGGTCATCAAGTCGCGACAAAAAGATTCCTGAAATTACTATGCAAACGCTGTTAGGGAAGCTTTTACTTAGTAGTTGATCATTACAGCTATATACAAAGTGGAAGAGGTGACACTGCTCGTCGAATAGGGGCCCACGATGTTGTTTGACCTAGATCCCCAACTCTTTGAAGAAGAAGTGAGAGCCACACCAGTGGAGGAGTTAGAGTTGTACAATCTGGACCCCGAACATCCTAACTAGATGATCCAACTCAGTTTTCAGCTGAAACCTAAGATCTGAGCCGACCTGGAGAAATTCCTCACGGAATATTGGGATGTATTCACATGGTCCCATAAAGACATGCCCGGCATAGACCCCAAGGTTATCTGCCACCGCCTCAACATCCGCCCCGAACATAAACTGATCATTTAGAAGAGGAGAGCCTTTAATCTAGAGAGGTATGTCACCATCAACGAGGAGGTATAGAAGCTCTTGAAGGCCAAGTTTATCTAAGAAGTTACCTACCTGGAATGGTTGGTGAACGTAGTCTGGGTCAAAAAAGCCAATGGGAAGTGGAGGTCTACGATAATTATACTAACCTCAATAAGGCCTGCCCAAAGGACTACATCCTACTTCTCTAGATAGACCAGCTAGTGGACGCGACGGCTGAAAACAAGCTATTAAACTTCATGGATGCTTACTTCGGCCACAACCAGATCAAAATGGCCAAGGAGAACCAGACTAAGACTGTTTTCACCACAGACCAAGGACTTATTGTTACATTGTTTTGGCCTTTGGATTAAAGAACGTCGGAGCCACTTATCAGTGCTTAATAAACAAGATGTTTGCTCTGTTGATCAGCAAGACCATGAAAGTCTATGTAGATGACATGCTCATCGAATCAATCTAAGCAGCAGATCACATCACCGACCTCTAAGCAAGTTTTGATATTCTCTAAGAATATGGGATGAAACTCAACATGATCAAATGCGTGTTTGGGATTAAATCCAACAAGTCCTTAGATTCATGGTAAACCAAAAGGGTATTGAGGCGAACCTGGCCAAGGCCCAAGCTGTAATCGATATGCACTCCCCTCGCACCATAAAGGAGGTGCAAAAGTTGATCGGCATGGTAGCTACCCTATCTAGATTCGTATCCTAGTCTACCGATAAGTGCCACCCATTTTTTCAGGCACTCAAGGGGAGGTTTGAGTGAAGCAGTGAGTGCAAAGAAACATTTCAAAACCTTAAAAGGTACCTAGCCACACCCCCGCTTTTGTCCAAACCTTTATTGAGAGAAGTACTATAAGCCTACCTAGCCATGTTTAAGAAGGCCGTTAGTTCGATCCTCGTCCAAGAAAAGGACGGTGTTTAGAAGCCAGTATACTATACTAGCTATGCATTTCAAGATGCCAAGGATAGGTACCCTTCATTGGAAAAACTTGCCTTTACTCTCGCCACTTCTGCCTAAAAACTCTGGCCATACTTCCAGGGTCATACGATTCGAGTCCCAACTAAGTATCCCTTGAGACAAGTCCTCCAAACTCCAAAAATATTTGGGCAGATAACGAAGTGGTCAATCGAGCTCAGATAATATGATATACACTTTGTCCCTAGAACGACCATCAAAGCATAAGCCTTCGTCAATTTCATTGCAAAGTTCATCGATCCTGAGCAAATCACCCCATCCGTTGAGAAAGTCCCTATCGAGACCCAAGACTGCTCTAATAGCAGTAGGAACAGCAACATCTCTAGCCCAAGCCTAAATGGAAGCTCTTCATAGATGGATCATCTTGCACCAAGGGTTGGGCACCAGTCTAGTCCTCACCAACCTGGATTTATACAAAACAATCTACGCCCTTCGCTTCAACTTCAAGGCATCCAACAACGAGGTCGAGTATGAAGCACTATCGGTCGGGCTTAGGATTGCACAAGACCTTAGAGTGGACCGTATCTGAATTCACAGCGATTCAATGCTCGTCGTCCAGCAAGTCACCAGGGGATTCAAAGCCCGGACATAGTCCATGACTACCTATTTGAGAGAGGTCAAGGCATTGTTATGGCAAGCCTAATCTTTCATCCAAATCCCAACATCTGAGAACTCTAAGCCGACGTCCCCACCCGGCTGGCCTTAAGATTGGAAGACAATGAATTGACATCAGTCCTGATCAAGAGATTAGCCCAGCCAAGCATCATCAAGGAGGTGGCCAGTGTAGTTGAAGAATAGGAAAGCATATGGATGGACCCGATCATCCGATACCTGACCATAGCTGAGTTGTTCGATGACCGAGAACAGACCCGACATATCCGCAATAGCTCAGCCCTATATTTGATGATTGGAAGAAAACTTTATAGACATGGTTACACTGCCCCATGCTTGAAATGTGTAGGGCCTGTAAAAGCTCGGTACCTTATGAAGGAAATCCACGAGGGATTATGCGGTAACCATGCAGGGGGGCATTCCCTGGCCCAGAATTGCCTTAGTCAAGAGTACTAGTGGCTGACCATGGAGCAGGACTGCAAAGAGTTTGCATGAAAATGTCTCAAATGTCAATAGTTTGCTCAGGCAATCGGGCACCACACCAGGCCGCTTAGCTTAGTAACATCTACATGGCCATTTGCTAAATAGACTATTGACCTGATCGAACCACTTCTTCAAGCCTGGTCACAGTTCAAATATTGCATTATGGCCATAGACTACCTCACCAAATAGGTAGAGGTGGAGCTGTGCACCAGTATGACTGAGACCAAGTGCACCAACTTCATCTAGAAAACCATTATCTAGTGATTTGGAATTCTACATACCATAGTTACCGACAATGCCAAGCAATTTGAATAATCAAGTCTCTTCCGACTATGCAAACAACTTGGTATCAAGAAGGTTTTTTTCTTGCCTAGCTACCCTCAGAGCAACGGGCAAGTTGAGGCGGCATACAAAACAATCAAAGACAACCTAAAAAAGAAAGCTAGAGGACCTCAAAGGCGCATGGATCGACAAGCTCCCGAAGGTGCTCTGGGCATAATGAATAACGGCCCAGACCGCCATAGAAGAGAGTCCATAATCCCTCATCTATAGGGCCAAAGCTATCAACCCGATGGAATTTGGCTTGCCTAGCTTCAGGATCAAACATTATGATGAACGACGAAATGTTGAACTCATGATGTCCGAGTTCGACTTACTAAAGAAGAAGAGGGTTCGGCCGACAATTTGCACAATAGCTTGGGACCAAGTTGTTGCTCGATGCTACAACAAGCAAGTTCAACCTAGAAGTTTTAAAGTGGGCGGCATGGTACTTAAGAAGGTCATCGTTCAGCAACCTAAGCTTGAACCATTCGGACAGAAGTGGGACAGACAATTTTAGGTGACTAGTATTGTACGGCCAGGCACAGATAAGAACATATTCTATATATGTTGCATTTTTTATTGCAACATTTTTAGATCTTAAAATTCTCTAGATCAAGGTTGTATGATTACAACCTCGGTTTTCAAGACATAGTTACCTAGTGTCATTTACTTATCTATACATACATAATTTTGTAAATAAAAATGTGTATAATTTCATAAAATAAAAATGCAAAAATATTACATTTGTGTGAGTGGTCTTTATCCCCATCTCCACCATTTGTCCACTGCTCACCACTTTTTTTACCTACATCATGAACATAGCAGGTTTTTTACCTACAACATAGACATACTTAAATAAGCTTTTACTTAGCAAGTACGAAGTTAAACTCACAAAAATCATTGAAAAACATTTCATAAAACATGCACGAACATCTTATGCTTACTTATCAACTTGTTTTATGCTTAATTATTCAAGCTTTAACTTATCTTATTGATTAGGCCCAATTAAGTATACAAGTTACATGTGATCCTTGGGAAGTGAGGGTTCGTGAGTCCCCCAGTGACACTAAGATCATTAACTATACTAAATTGAGTCAAAGCCTTCCTATAAGTCGAGAGGTTGGTACGACACTTTTAACTTGTCTTATTTGTTTCACTTATCTAATTGTATATATACAATATGACATGTCACTACATCGCATCACAGATTCATAAATCATAAATCATACTTAATTGAAAGTGAGTAAGAAGTATAATCTGATACCACTTACCTCACATATTGCTCATGACATAATCACAACATAAAAAGACATGGCATGACATAAATATAACAAATCATAATCATAACATGACTCAACACAGCATATCATGACATCACTTACATGACATGACATAACATGATATGTCATGTCATGACTTAACATAATACAACATATCATATATAGCATAGCATAACATATCACTGAACATGCATTTCACAATTTTTATGAAATATATAAAACAATTTATTTTAAAACTATTTATACTATAGGCGAGATTTTTACTTGCTTGGATTTCGAGTTAAGCAGTCTAATTGCATCTCCCTAGTTCTATAGTCTATGAAGCATCCTCAGCACTGGTCCTAGAGTGACCATGGATGGCTAGAGATTCTTCTTGGAGATTTGTAATTACTAAAAATGTCATTGTGGTCTTTGTTACTCTAGTTCGCCCCGCCTCGCCTTGATCTACATGCAGTAGCTACCAAACTATTTCTAACGGAGTGGAATTAGCTTGAACAGAGGACACATTGCATCTAGAATGTTGAAACGAGCCCAGAGGTGATCTTGGATCGCTAATCAGAGGTCTAGAAGCATGAAATTCAAGGTCATTGGAGCTTGGCCAACCACGACGGCACGTGGCAGCATGTGTAATGGCTCTAGTCATCAAATCAACCTACAATTTTGGCTCCTTATTTTTTGACCTTTTGAGTTGATTGGCAACCTTAATTCTCCCAATTTGGCCTCTAGTTGGATGGGTCGAGTACTCATCAGCATAAAAAATGAGACTTTCTTGATCTTTATTTTTCGATGAAGAAAACTCAAAATTGAATTGTTTCTTATATTCCCAGAGCCCTTTGAGTCTAACAGTGTCCATGGTGAGCATTAACACTCACAAAATCACCAAAATCGAGTTAAGGGTGGTGGCACATGATGGCGGACTTGAAACTTTGGCAACGAGTAGATGTTGCATGTAATCGAGGATGAGGAAAACTTCTTCATATCTCTATGAATATTTTGCCTCCATTAATTTGGGGAAACGTGGCCAAAATCAGCCACAATGTACTCTCTTTATGACAGTGACAATGTTCATTAAACTCCATCGTGTCATTATATTTTTCTACAATTGAGTGGGAAATCTCACTGATTCGACCCCTCTGAATGTGTTGGAAAGGGTGATGTAGTTAACAACTATCAGAAAGATAGAGTTCCAGTGTCTCATGTGGTGCGCACGACATTAGGGACGAGCAAATCTCTCTGGTCAATGGTGGCATGAAGTGAAGCATGTACCACAGTGGCCGTGTAGGAACAAATATCACATTGATCAAATGCTAGACAACAAAGATATTGTGTTTGGAAGTCTTAATATTTAGTGGCTTTGACCAGTGTTTGTGAGCTAGTCAAGTGGAATAGACATCGACATAGCACCTTGTCAAACTCATCTCCTCAAGAGCTTTCTAATGACACCAACTGTGTTGAAAAAAAGAGTTTAGGGTCTTTAGTTGGGTTTTTGGCCATGGATGGGAAAGAGAGAGAAAATAGAGAGAGAAGGTAGAGAAAGAAAGGAGCTGTTTTTTTTTTTTTTTTTTTTTTTGTAATTGGCTAGAAATTTTTGGTGCACCTGCATTTAGTGACAGTAACAAGAGTCCACAAAGTCGATTTCATGTCATGGTTGGGTTAATTAAGTTTTGATCCGTAATCATTGAAATTTCGTAAACATAACTCTACTTTTTAAAACTATATATTCTTGGTCTCTCCAAAAATAGTTAAACAGATTCTAACTGTATTATCATCTTATTACAATCCCCATATTGTCATAAAATAGTTTTCATGAATTTATCCATACATTATGGATTTCATAATTTTATTATGAAATGCTAAACTTTGACACCTTTGTTCTAAAAAAATAGTTATCAACTATGTTCACAAGTATTTATTTATTTTTAGAATAATATTCTAGATTTTAGAAGATTTGATCAAAGATTGAAGTTCAATTTCTTTGATCAAAATAATCTTTCGTAAATTATAAAACTTACAAATGCTAACTCATGAGTAAAACATATATTTTTTCATCAAAATATTCATTTTTTATTTGCTATATTTTCATACTTAATATGAAAACATGTTGGTATTCTAAAATTTCCTTGCTCTTGATTGAACTTTTTCTCCTTTTTTATATATAAAAATAGCGGTCATAATTTATTTTTCATTTTTGTAATTTAAATTGACTATTATAAGTCAATTTAAATCAAATTCTAAACTTAGCAAAATTTGTGCGTAACCCAAACTGTTTATAGTCAAAAGTTGTTTATGACCCTAATCCAATACATGGATCTGTTTTGTTGTTTTTTAATAATGATGATGATGATGATGATGATATTACTAACGCGTATAAATAACTAATGACATACATAAAGGATATTGTAAATTCTTAAATTTTCAATAATTCGTGTGACTTAGAAAATCTTATCATGCTTTACAATCTCATTAAAATTGAGATCGATCTTATATTCATAAACTTTATGCTCACCATTTCTAAATTATGGTGTTGACCTATTGATCACTATGATCTAAGTTCCTCCTACTAACTAACATCATGTAGGAATTTCGTAAAATCATATTAAGTTGAGAATTCCTTCTTCTTTTTTATCAATTCATCTCAATTTATGTTTTCTAATTGAGATTCTTATAAAAGCCACTGCTTTTACATACATGAAATTATTGATTTATAAAAGCTTAGTTTAACACACTAAATAATTAATTTTAATTATTTAATTGTACTATCATAACGTCATATTTTGCTATATGCTTCATACATAAAATGCATAAAATTGTGTAAAAAGTCTTATTGGTATTAAGACTTCCTAAACACCCGTAAATTGAGTAATTTCGTAATTATGAATCGTGATTAAATTGCAATTTAAACTCCTAAATTTCTCAAATGCTACTGAGGGTTTCTAAACTTAAACTGAGTTCTTACAATTCCTCCTAGCACTTAGTTGTATTGCATATTATTGATTTTAATCTAATCTTAGAGTCATGGAATTTTAGCTCTAAATACACAAATATTTATGCATAATTAATTATTTAAGTTTCCAAAAAACCCTTAACTTGATTTCATGTATTCTCTTATAAACGTTTCTCGTAATTCTTATCGGGCTCTAAACTTATATTTTCTTATAAAATTAAAGTAGTTGTTATGGAAAAATCCTTGATCAATTAAATTTATTACTTTCTAGGTTTTTTCAATCATTACAATCTACCCACACTGCAAAATTTTCGTCCTTAAAATTGGAATGAACTAAGGTATCCTACTGCTGCGTAACTTACTCCAGCGAGGCTTCTTTCATTTTGTGATTCTACCCCAAGTGTCTTGATAAAGGACATGGTCTTGATGCCTAGAGGGCCCCTTTTTCACATGGTTTATGGCTCATATTAATCCTTCTTTATATTCTAGGTTGTGTACATGTATCTAGATCATGATCTTGTACATGGGGACTAGTCAAAGAGTCCATCTTTTAGCACTTTATCCATAGATATCTATTGTTTTATGATCAAGACTGGTGATAATGATAGTCTAGAAGGTACTTGTCTACTTGCCGTACAATTTCTAAGAGTTTTAATAATTTAGTTTGTCTTTTTGCGTCTTTCTTGTACAAGTTTAGCCTCTCTTAGGGCGCGAGAAAAAGGAAATTTGTTCCCATTTTTTGTATTCTTAAGGTTTTTTTTTTCATGATTTTGCTCTTGTGACCTCTCTACTAGTCATGAGAAATTTTCTAGCTTCTACTCGAAAATCTTAGTTATTTGGAAATTTCTTATCAAAACTAGTATGTCTAATACTAGTCTTCTCCAAATATTTACTAGTAGGATGCATGTTAATCTTTCTTCTAGCAGAAAGTTCCTCTGTGATATTAAATCGTGGGGTCTTAGAGTATAAAAATTTTACTATCAATTCTCCTTACTTGTAAGTATCCTGGAATCTTAAACATGCTATCATAGCGTAACATAAGTGATTGAGTGATTTTATCCTTCTGGCAACCCTTCTGTTGGTGAATAGTTATTCTAGATCTAAATATTTTACTACTAATTGGGTAGGCTCTTCTAAGAAGAGCAAAATTGTTTTGTCACACTTGACCTATAAGAGCTTATTAGGGTCTTGACTATGTTCTATCTATCTCAAGATTGTATTTCTAGCATTTTGAGCCCCTATTTCCTTAGAAAATAGGTGTCAGTCTAGCCCTAACTGACTCTATTTGTTTGACGACATAACCCATGCTTAAGTTGTCTTATGGTGTTTCACTATTCGTATTACTTATCTTTCCATTCAAGTTCTGCTTAATCTTGTTTCCACTGCTAAAACATTCATAATGTTGCAACTCTCTTTACGTGGTGGATTTCATATCTGTAGCTGGTTACACATTCGTCTTCGGTCATTATAGCGTCCTATATGGTTCAAAGAATCCCTTATGACTTTTGGTAAGGGTTACATATTAAGCTTCATAAGCTTTCTTAGACGGCCTCCTACTTCTGCATTGTTGATTTTATTTTTGCTTATTCAAAATAATTGTGATTGTCTAAATTATGTTGGATAAATGTTTTTTGTGGTATTAATGCTTATAGTTAATTAATCACTAATTAGTCGATTATGAAGCCGTGAGTTGCTACTGGGAAGGAGTTTTAAGTGCCACACCAATCATAGACTAAGATAATCTTAGTAGGATAAGAATATACCCATTATCATAATGTAGCCAATAGTGAAATCCTAGAGCCTAATAAATTATAATTAATAAGTAGACATAGAAATATAGTTTACTAATTAATATAGGATATTTCTAAATGACTACCAAGAGGTTAGGAGATTTTGTCTTTTATTCAATTAGATAGCACAATTAAGGCAATTAACGTACGCTTAGTGACATAATTATGTTAAATTGAATCCCTAGAATGTTTTATTTCTTTTTATTTTTATTTCATTACCTTCACTTAATTTATTTAAATTTTGTCAAATTAATTTTAGTTTTTATTATTATTTCAATCAATTATTCAAATAATCTTAGAGTTAATACAATTTCTATAATCAACAAAAATTGAACATAATCTCCATGTGAATAATACTCACCCATCATTATGTTAGTTGTTTATGTGATACTATTCACTTATAATTTTTCAAAACAAGATTTTAACGCCGTTGCTGGGATTATTTTATTTAGTTTTGGTTAATATTGATAGTAATTATCTCTAGGATTAGTTTGAATGTTTTTCTTTGCTTTTATTTTGCTTCATTTTCTTTTTATTTTTTTTGTTTCTTTTGTTTAAGTTGTTTATTTTTGTTGAGGCACTTTAAGATGTTAGATCAGCACGTGCTCATGAATTTTGTTCAATATGATTTGGAACCTTTATACAGTACTTGGTGGAGCTATAAGGAATTGCTTTTTAGGTTTCCTCATCACAGTTTCTTCAAGGAATAGAAACTTCTAAACTTCCTTAGTGGGTTTGGTGCTCCAACAAGATATTGGGTTGAAAATGGAGATAGTACCACCATTTTCTACTAACAATCCGTCAATAAAGCGTATTTTGCAAGACATGGTGAAGGATGACTATTGGCATTTGAATTGCAAGGAGAGTAATTTAAATTTTGTAGAGCTATGGTGTGACACTTAAACTCTCGAAAAGGAGCATAAAGGATTTTATTGCTCAAGATCTTGAGAGAATGGATGAATTAGTAGAGGCATCATTTAAACCCTTGCAACATACGATAACAATGGTACAAAACTTTGAAGAAATAGAAGTATCCATTCCTTGCATAGATGTTGGCATGGAAGATTGCTACTTTGAGGAGCCAACACAAACTGAGGAACAAGTGGCTAAAGGAAACAATCAAATGGTAAAGCACGCAGTGTGGTTTGATAAAGATTGTGATTTGCCTTATTCGAACAACCAAGGTACTTTAGAAGTTTAATATTAAATTAAGAAATAATTTTAAAGAATATGTTTTATGAAATTATTTTTATGTCAAGTCCTAAAAGAATGAATTTTAAGAGATTAATATTATGATAATTAATTTTATAAATGTTCTAATTGAGAAATTTTTGTAATTCAAATTAAGTAATGTTTTGAAAAGAAATATCTTTAAATAATTATCTTTACATTTAAAAGAAAAGAATTATGAAATTATTACAATTAAAATTAAGAAATAATCATTACATTAGATTTAAAGAATTAAGCCTTAAGAAATAATTATTATTATTTTAGAAGAATAATTTTAAGAAATAATTATTATTATTTCCCTTAGAAAAAATTATTCCACAATTTAAGTACCTTACGTTAAAGTATGTCTAAGATCATGATTAAGTAGTTAAGTAACGACCATGAAAGTAAGGTCGTTATAGCTTAAATGGAGGTTGCTCCTTTAGCTCTCTTAAAAACCCACGCCAAAATGAGAGGAACAAAATAGAGTTCAATAGGGCATTTGAGCGCCTTATGCGTGGCAAGAAAAGAGTCACGCTTAGGCTGAGTATGACGACATGGAGCATAAAAACTGGTTGCAATGTGTGGCTTTATGAGAGCATCACTAGGCTACGAAGCACAGGAACGGCACAAGAATTAGTGCACATGCAGCCAATTCAGGGCGACCAGAGAGTGGGTGACGAGCTACATCTTTCACCAGATACTCATGCCTGTCGGAGGTGGATGACATGCGTACATCTAGGGTGTTGAGGACGTGATCTAACTACTGGTAGTGCAGCACTAGATCTAGGATGATTTTCACATGTGGGATTTATTTTAGCCAAGCTTAATTTGAATTTTCTTTCATTTATTAACCCATTTAAGCTCCAGCATTCCATACAAGTCTATTTTCATGAAAATTATCTACACAAATAAGAATAAAATAACTAATTCAAGAAGAAATTAAAATAAAATTTAATTAAACTAAAATAAAAACAAGTATAATTAAATTAATTAAAATTAAACAAAATAAAATAGAATTTAATAAAATAAAACAAAATTGAATAAAATGAAATAAAAATACCTAGAACATAACAAATTGTATTCAATTAAGTATAAAATAATTCTATTTTTATAGAGTTATCACATGTCATCAAACAAAACTGGATAAGTAATTTGAAAATTAAACATAAATAATCCGGATAAAGTTAATAAGACCTGCTAGAAAACTTATCATGCTTATCTCCACGTTGGATCCTAAAAAGTCAACAAAATACATGTGTAAAATAGTAAATGTGGAAGGATAAAAACCCTAAAATATATTTAGGAATTTAACCCTAGATGTGTGGAATTTTACATGTAAAATTTTGTTGTCTTCTTGGGTTCAAAAGAGCGTAATTTAACTTAAATTATTCTAATATTTTTTCTTGCATGTTTGTTTAAATAATTCTAAAGATTTTTGTAAATTTTAGATTAATTTGGTTTGTTGATTGCTCATGTGATAAGTACTTTTAAATTTTAAGTTAAAATTTTGATTCTATGGTTTGATTTAAACTTTGAATATTTTAAGGATAAACCGAAATTCGTTGGCTGGAGGTTGTATGGTTCAAATTTGAATTTGTATTCAAGATTCTCTTAGCTTTTAAATTCAAATTTTTGTTAAGATAATTTTGTATTTAATTGAGTCTAGGTTCATTAATTAATTGGCTTAACTTAATATGTGAGTTTCTACAAATATTTTTCATAATTAAATTAAATTCTATTTGAGATTTAAATGGAGATAATAGATTTTGCCCTGCAATTTTAATTTTTTTAA
The DNA here is from genome assembly GCA_946598075.1 of Artocarpus hirsutus. NCBI lineage: Eukaryota > Viridiplantae > Streptophyta > Magnoliopsida > Rosales > Moraceae > Artocarpus > Artocarpus hirsutus. Next base: position 32,944 of record CAMOHE010025798.1, on the reverse strand, counting down.
ATTGTAGTTTTTTGGCAATGCGTAGAATCAGTTCGTGAAGATCACCCATATCGATACACTGTGAAGATCATTCACTATTACCATGGCCCTTTTAGAGTTCCAATTTAGTATTTTTAGCAACTAGATTCAAATTTCAAGTTGGATTAGTTGAGACTCGACCCCTAGGATTTTAGTAGATGAATCTAGAAACATCTTATACCCAGGCTTTGCTTATTTAAGGAAGTTATTTTCAGACTTTCAAAACCAAAGTGATTCCTTTGGGTTCTTATACTTTAGAATATAACTTTCAACCTTGTGTTTGCCTTAGTGTATCTTTCTATTCTAGAAAGTCTAAGGAGGAGTTTTTTATCGATTGAAGGTTCAGAGTTTTTGGTTAGATGAAAGGCAAGAAAAGTCGACTTAGAGTAAGATGAGGAGTCAGGTTCAATATGGCCATAGCCTTCATATTTATTGCATTGTATTCCCTTCTTCTTATCAATGCTCTTTTCTTTACTATTGTTCCAATGGGACTTGTTTCTTGGTTTTGTTTCTACATCCTTAAGAATGTTCTATTGTTTCTACCACTCAAATTGTCTTTATAGGAACTTTTGAAATTTTGTGTTAATAGAACCATTACTTCATCTATGAGGTCACGATCTAAGATTCATCTTCATTTTCTTTATCATCCACCAAATTTATGCCTTGGTCCTTCTCTTTCTTTTTATTTTTTAGCTTCATCTTATAAGTTTGTAGAGAACCCACGAGTTCTTCGACCATCATTGTGTCAAAATCCTGATGCTCCTCAATGGTTGTCGCCTTTGTGTGAAATCTCTCAAGTAGAGATCTTAATATTTTTAGCACAATCTTGGCATCTGAATACCACCGGTGGAAAGCAAACTATTAATGATATTACAAAGTCTAGAATGAAATTTAGTAAAAGTTTCATTTTTTTGCATGAGAAATTCATTAAATTATGTGGTCAACATTTGTAGCTTAGAACGTTTAATTCTAGTTGTTCCTTCATAGGTCATTTCTAGATTTTTCCAAGCCATCATTATTGATGCCCTCACCTTTTCTTATTCCTTTTTTCCCCTATAAATTTAAGAATTTTTCTCTTATCCTCTTCACCCCTTATATCTATAGCTTCTAGCCAATCCCGTTTCAAAAGATCTCTTGCTTTCTTCATTTTATTACTTTGTTCTTGTTTTTCTTATATATATGCTTTTTTTGTGTTTTTTTTTTTGGAACCTTTATGTAGCTGTTGAGCAATTTTCTTAATTGGCTGCATGACAACAAAGGAAAAGACCATTTAGGTCTAAGGGCAATAGGGTCGAAGGGGTTCTGGAATTTATGCATAGTGATATTTACGAACGATGGACATCTAGGCACGAGAAGGGTATGAGTACTTTGTCACTTTTATTGACGATCACTCAACGTATGGGCATGTGTAGCTAATGCACCATAAAAGTGAAACTTACAACAAATTCGGGGAGTTTTGGGCTAAAGTGGAACCCATAAAGGTATTTCAATCTAATCGAGGTAGTGAATACCCTTTTGATGAGTTCTTGGGACACTTATTAGAGAATGAGATTTTATCCCATTTAACTACGTCGAGCACTCTGCATCAAAATGGCATAGCGGAAAGAAGGAATATAACTTTGTTGGACATGGTTAGGTCCATGACATGTTATTCATCATTGCCTTCGTCCTTTTGGGGATATGCACTATAAACCGCATGTTATCTTTTGAACAATGTGCCTTCAAAACTGGTCCTAAAACTCCTAACGAGTTGTGGATGGGTAGGAAGACATCCTTAAAGCATATTCGCGTATGGGCATGTTTGGCTCATGTCTTGTTTAGGGATGCAAATAAGTTGGAAGTACATTCGAAAGTTTGTGTGTTTGTAGGATATCCAAAACAGACTAAAGGGTGTTATTTCTATAACCCAAAGAAAAATAAAGTCAACGTTTCAACTCAAGCAACTTTCCTTGAGGTAAGTTATAGGGACGACTTTAAGCCGTGAAGCAAAGTGGTGCTTGAGGAGTTGGCTAATGATTCGATCACTCTAGGGGTTTCGAATGAAACTGTTCTGATCAATGTAGAAAAACCAAATGAACCTGAACAATAACCTAAGAGGCTTTGGCATAGTGGGAGGATCGGGCATTAACCCGAGAGGTATATGTTCAATAGTGAGGCCTACTTGGTTGAACCGGATAAACATGATAAGGATCCTTACACTTATACAGAGGCTATGGAGGATGTTGATTCAAAACTCTAGACAGAGGCCATAAACACAGAGATGAAGTCTATGGAGACTAATTGGGTATGGGAGCTTGTGGATCTTCCCAAAGGGGTAAAACCTATAGGGTGTAAGTGGATCTATAAGAGGAAAAAAGAAGTTGATGGAAAAGTCAAAATCTTTAAGGCTAGACTAGTAGCTAAGGGATACACGCAAAAGGAAGGAATCGATTATGAGGAAATCTTTTCATTTGTAGCCATGCTTAAGGCCATCCGGATTCTCTTGTCCATAGCTATCGCTATCGACTACGAGATTTGACAGATGGATGTCAAGATGGCCTTTCTAAATGACTATCTTGATGAGTCCATTTATATGGAACAACTAAACAGGTTCAAGGTCAAGGGTTTTGAGGGTAAGGTTTGTACGTTGGTAAAGTCAATTTATGGACTTAAGCAAGCTTCTCGTTCTTGAAACATAAGATTTGATCAAGTGATCAACACTTATGGCTTTGCACAAAATGTAGACAAACCATGTGTGTACAAACACATGAAAGATGGAAAGGTGGTTTTTCTACTGCTCTATGTAGATGACATTCTACTAATTGGCAATGATGTTGGGATGTTGTCATTGGTCAAATTATGGTTGACCAAGCAATTTGATGTGAAAGACTTAGGTGAGGCTAATTTTGTTCTCAGTATCCAGATTTTTCAAGATAGGAAGAATAAAATGATAGCTTTGTCCTAGGCCAGCAATATAGATAAGATTCTTAAGATGTTTACAATGCAGGATTCCAAGGTAGGCAGCCACCTAGGTCTAGAATTACTTTTTCTAAGAAAGACTCTTCAAAGTGTGAGGAAGAAAGAGAATGAAGAAGGTGCCTTATGCTTCAGCAGTAGGTAGTATCTTGTATACCATGCTTTGCACATGATCGGATATTTGTTATGCTGTTGGGATTGTAAGTCGATTTTAGGTGGATCTGAGACCAAACCATTGGGTTGCAGTCAAGCATGTTTTCAAGTACCTAAAAAGGACTCGAAGGTATATGCTTGTGTATTCGGGTGAGGACTTAACTCCTCTAAGATACACTGACTTGAATTTCCAATCCTGTCTAGGTTCAAGGAAATCAACTTCTGGTTTTGTGTTTACTCTAGGCGACTATGCCATCAGTTAGAAAAGTGTGAAGCAAGATTACACTTTGGATTCAACGATGGAGGCCGAGTATGTGACAGCTAGTGATGCTTCAAAAGAAGCATTGTGGCTCCACAAGTTCCTAAATTTAGAAGAGTAACTTAGCCGCTATGCCATCAAATAAATCTGAATATGCAATTTGAAAAGTAAAAACAAATACTCTGGATAAAGTTAACAACACCTGTAGGAAAACTTATCATGTTAATCTCCACATTGGATCCTAAGAACTCAACAAACTACAGGTACAAAATTATACACAAGGAAGGTTCAAAACCATAACATATACATTTAGGTTAAAAAAAATTGTTATATGATGATATTGGATTTAAGACAGAAGAGCTCATTGGTCTAGGGCCAGACCTGTCTTCGAAAGCCCAGTAACCAGCTTCCTTTCCAAAGCGAAATTCTAATGTTATCTGCATTAGTCTTGTCGGTAAATGTCATTTAAATAACAAAGTTAATCACATCAATTTGGATATTATTGACAAGTAATTATTTCAGTAATTTACCCCCTGTTTAACAAAAGTAATTCTCATCACTTTTTAGTTATAAACAATATAAAGCTGTCACATACTACAGTAACAATAAAAAAAATCGCTACAGTATAAAGCTCTCACATGGTACAATAAAAGTGGTTCTAACCACTGGTTCCTCGCATCCTTCCAAAATAGAGTTATATTTGAATAGTTTTACTGTTTAACTTTATTTTTAACTGTTGGGGTACAATTCAAACAGGCCCAAATTGACCATGGGCCCTGGCGGCCCAACAATGTTAATCAAGCGAGTCGAACAAATTAGCTCGATCAAATCGATTATTCGATTCGTTTGTTGGAATTGGTTCCTTAAACCGATTACTTTCAGTCCCAAAGTTAATTTCTTTCAGGGTATCGTTTGTCTGAATCGTTCTTATCAGTTCGACGGATAGCACATCCTAACAGTTAACACACGTTAAGTATAGAACCGGAACATGAGGAAGTAGTGGTTTCTGCAGCAAATCACCAACCGACACATGTCTTAGTATCACAGTTACTCGCGAAGCATTATTCCATTCCACCTGACGGTTAATGGCCACGATTCTATCTCATACTCTATATATAGGGACAGAAAAACGAAGAGAGGGAATATAGAAAAAATACCGCAATTCTGCCAGTTTACATTCTTTCCCATTCTCTTAATCTTGTAATCTATACTCAAAAAATCCAATAGTGAATCACAGTAGACGTAGCTCTTCATTAACAGAGTGAACCACTATAAATCTCGCATGTTCATTCATTTCTGTTATTTTGTTCATTTTATCCTAATTTTGCATATATATCCGAGTGAACAGGTCGATTCAATGATGATTTAAGGGCCCAAGTTTTTGATTACTTGATTTTGAATTTTAGCAATTTGATTGTAGATTCGTTGTCAACAGTTTGGTGCCCACCGTGGGGCCATCAAGTCATTAACACCAGGATCTAAAGACTCAGATTCAAATGGCAGACAACATGGACAACTAGCGAACTCTGGAAACCACAGCAGAAGAGACCGAAGCATCAACCCAAGACCAACATATGGAGGCTCTTGTAGCATAAGTGGAGACTCTAAAGAAAACACTCTAGGAACAAGCAGCACACTTTCAGGAACGTGACAAGAGGATAGAACAACTGAGCAGTGAGAATTTGGCTTTGAAGAGCCAAATCAGCTATCAAAACTCTCAAATGGCTTCGCAGTCATACGATTACTTGTATTATGGGTATTCAACATTTCCAGCTACTTTAACAACGCAGCGACAATTTCACACCCCACAGCCGGGAAGACAACAACAAACTCACAGCCCGATCGAAAGAATGTAGTCGCTATACTCTCCATCGACTCCAGCACCAGCAACTATGGTAGTTGGAGCAGCTGCGATGACTCCTTTGACTACAGCAAATGTTGATGTGGAGTACGGGCATCATGGCGAAGAGACAAACAAAAACGAAGGAGTAGAACTGACGGTCAATCTGCTGACCCCGGAGACGATCCAATCTATGATGAGAGAAATGTTTGAGCGGAACTCCAAACTCGTGGAGGAAAAGATTGACGAGAAGGTTTCCAAAGCCACAAGTAAGACCCCGGCGTTGGACGACATCTCCAAAAACATTCAGGATACCCCACTGACAAGGAGAATTACTTCAATAGTACCTCCAAAGCATGGAAATATCGTGTTCACTCACTTCGATGGAACCTCAGATCCTAAAGACCACCTGCTGCAGTATAAGAACGTGGTCAGCGCTACTAGCATTTCAGACTCAATCCTAGACGAGATGATGCGCAAGCTGTTTGCACAATCGCTCAAAGGCCCAGCCCTTCGATGGTTCAGCAACCTTAGAACGGGATCGATAGACAGCTTCGAGGAACTAGCAAATCAATTCGTCAAAGCGTATTTAGTGCATATTAAAATAGGAAAAACAACCAAAGATTTTGTGGTCCATTGTCCAAAGCCTAGGCGAGCCGTTACGGGCCTATATTAAGTGATTTAGCAAAACACTCTTCGAGATTTCAGATTTGGAAGACGGAATAGCCCACGAAGCACTGAAAAAAGGACTCCTGCATAGATCATCCTTCAAAAATAGCATCTGTTCCTACTACCCACAAACAATCCAGGAAGCATTGAACAGAGCTAAAGGCTGGATGACCTGGAGGAAGAAAATGAAAGGTACGAACGAGAATTCACAAGAATGAAGGGTCAGAACAGATGGAATCAGAAGCAACAGCACCAACCAAACCAACAAGGACAGACAAAAACACCACCAAAAAGAGAATGGAGGCAAAAAGATGACAAGCCTCGATCCACGACGAGACCCCTATCACCACCAAAATATGCCATGAGCATATCACTATCGAAACTAGTCGCTCAGCTTGAAGGAAAAGACTACGTCCGATGGCCTGGCAAATTGCCAGCAAGCCATTAGCGAGATAAGTTGAAATACTGCGAGTTTCACCGAGACACAGGGCACCTGACAATCAACTGCAAAGCACTACGATCGAAAATTGTAGAGCTTCTCAAGAAAGGTTATTTGAGAGAGTACCTCTTTGAAAGGGGGAGGAGGACATATGGGCTTAACAAGGAACGGAGAGGGCGAGCAAATTAGCAGGCCGAAGAGAAAACACCATCGCCACCACCAGTGAGGAAGGTAATAGGAGCCATTTATGGAGGCTCGATTTTTAGCGACGATTCGGTTAATCAGATGAAGTCCTATCAAAGGAGAGCGAATCGAGCAACCACAAGCGCTACACATAGCGACCGTTCTGAATTCAAAATTTTATTTCGCAGCGACGAGACGATTGGGCTCGACTCCCCACACGATGATGCATTAGTTATTAAACTCAATATCACAAATTGTGAAATAAGCAGGATTCTGGTTAACAACGGGAGTTTCACCAATATTCTTTTCCTCTCGACGCTAAAAGAAATAGAAATCGGAGAAGAAAAAATTGAGAAGTCACCAACATCACTGGTCAGATTCAACGAAGAAGCGACAACAGTAGTTGGAAGGGTCAAGCTTCCAGTCTACACAGCAGGGGAGAAGAAACTGACCGATTTCCTGGTCATGGATTGCCCATTAGGATACAACATAATTCTTGGGAGACCTTGGATTCATGCCATGAAGGCAGTCCCTTCTACATACCACTAAATGATAAGGTTCCCGATGAAACGAGGGGTTGAAAAATTCGAGGAAAACAAGAGGCGACGAGGAGCTGTTACGTCGCAGCAATGAAGCAGAAAAAAGCTTTATAGCAATTACAGTCGAATGAACAGGGCAAAGCAAACAAGCAGGGCTGTGTCGAAACGATTTTGGACCAGTGTGACGAAATCCAAATAGACCCGAAAGATGAAAAACAAGCAGTGAAGATTGGATCGCAGCTCAATGAGGGTATAAAACAACAAATAATCAAATTTCTTAGATCTAACGTTGATTGTTTTGCATGGTCTCACGCAAATATGCCTGGAATCGACCCAAGCATAATCTCCCACCAATTGAACGTCAACCCAGAGCATAAACCTGTTCGACAGAAAAAGAGGAAATTGGGAATCGAGCGAAACAACGTGATCAAAGACGAAGTGAGGAGGTTACTTGAAGCCAGCTTTATACTTCCTATCCAGTATCCTGATTGGCTCGCCAATGTGGTGATCGTGAAGAAGAAAAATAGGAAGTGGCGCATATGTGTCGACTTCACCAACCTTAACAAAGCTTGCCCAAAGGACAGTTATCCGTTACCTCACATCGATAGGCTCATCGACGCCACAGCAGGACACGAGATTTTGAGTTTCCTTGATGCATTCTCAAGTTACAATCAAATCCTGCTACACCCCGATGACCAAGAGAAAACTGCCTTTATAACGGAGCAGGGGATTTTCTGTTTCAAAGTCATGCCTTTCAGATTGAAGAATGCGGGAGTAACTTACCAACGACTTGTCAACATGAGGTTCGAGTAGCAAATTGGTAAGAATATGGAGGTCTACATTGATGACATGTTGGTCAAATCTCTACAGGCCAATCCCCACATTCAGCATTTACAAGAATGCTTCGACGTCCTCAGAAAATATGGCATGAAGCTTAATCCAAAGAAATGCACTTTCAGAGTGGCAAGCGGCATGTTCTTAGGATATCTCATGACGAAGCAAGGAATCGAAGTGAATCCTAATCAGATAAAAGTGTTTCAGTTAATGCCTTCTCCAAAGACCAAGCGAGAAATTCAAAAATTAACCAGACAAGTAGCGGCACTAAGTCAGTTAGTTGCCAGATGTTCCGACAAATGTCTACCCTTTTTCCAACTGCTCAAGAAAAATACCAAATTCTAATGGAACGAACGGTGCAAAACGGCCTTCCAAGAACTAAAGAGATATTTGACCACTCCATCGATCCTATCAAAGCCGAGAGATGGCAAACCGCTCTATCTATACATTGTTGTATCTGAGGCGGCAGTAAGTTCAGCACTAGTTCGAGAAGAAGAAGAGACTCAGAGGCCAGTGTTCTTCGTAAGCTGCTCGCTCTTGGACGCGGAAACAAGGTACTCAGTCATCGATAAGCTTGTCCTCGCAATAGTTATGTCAGCTTGAAAACTTCGTCCATATTTTCAGGGACATACTATTGTGGTGCTGTCATCCTACCCGATGAGAGCAATTTTGCACAAGCCGAATGTATCTGGAAGAATGATGAAGTGGGCAGTTGAACTAACAGAGTTTGACATCAAATACAAGCCCCATACAGTGTTGAAGGCACAAGTGCTCGTAGATTTTGTAGTTGAGCTAACTTGCAGGACCGAAGAGGGAATATTGGAGTCATGGATTGTACAAGTTGACCGGTCGAGCAATGAGAAGGGGTCAGGAATAGGGATTGTCTTGAAGTCACCAACTGGTAAGGAAATCAAACAGAGCTTTCGATTGGGATTTAAAGCTACAAACAATGAAGCTGAATACGAGGCCCTGGTAGCTGGAACAAGGCTTGCTGTTGCATTGGGGGCTACTAAGCTTCTTCTAGAAAGTGACTCCACTCTGGTCGTTAATCAAGTAAATGGAGAGTTCGAGGCGCAAGATGAGAAGATGCATTCATACCTAAGCTTAGTTAACAAACTGAAAGCTCAATTCGATCATTTCGAGGTTAAGCATGTACCACGAGAACACAACTCCAGAGCCGATGCACTAGCTAACCTAAGATCATCAGTCGAAGTAAGCAAGAGAAGAACAATCCCTTTGGAACTAAGCGACAGCCCTAGCATTGCACCTGTTGAGAAAGCTAACTATATCGATCCGAGGGACGATTGGAGAACCCCCATTCAGATGTATGTTAATGAAGGTTGGCTTCCTGACGATAGACAAGCTACGAGAAAGATTAAAGTGCATGCTGTAAGATACTGCCTGATAGATGGAAAGCTATATAGGCACTCTTTCACAGGACCATATCTCCGATGTCTCGAAGAAGATGAGATCGAGAAAGTGATTAGAGAAGTGCATGAAGGATCCTGTGGAAATCATTCAGGCGGAAGGTCATTGTGCAACAAGGTGAAAAGGCAAGGATTCTATTGGCCAACTATGCAGAGTGATTGTGAAAACTTCACTCGAAAATACGATAACTGCCAGAGGCATGCCCCCATCATACATCAACTAGCAGAAAAGCTTTCTTCAGTCAGTTCGCCATACCCGTTCATGAAGTACTCGATGGACGTTGTCAGACCGTTTCCTCCGGCTCCTGAACAAGTGAGGTATCTGCTCGTCCTTACTGACTACTTCTCCAAATGGGTCGAAGCCAAAGCCTTTGCAGACGTTAAAGAATGGGACATCGAAAGATTTATTTGGAGGAACATCATTTGTCGATTTGGAGTCCCACAAGAGATAGTCACTGACAACAGCTCTTAATTCATTTCATCATCCTTCAGGAAGTTTTATCAAGATTGGGAAATTATTTTAAGCTTCTCAACGCCAAGATACCCACAAGGAAATGGACAAGCTGAAGCGACGAACAAGACGATTGTAAAAAATATGAAGAAGAAACTTATAGCAAGAAAAGGACGATGGGTCGAGGAGCTCTTGATGGTACGGTGGGCCTATCGAACGACTCCAAGTAGGGCAACTGGTGAATCAACTTTTTCGCTTGTGTATGGAACAGAAGCTGTTATTCCCGCTGAGATAGTCGCACGAGACCTACGAGTCAATTACCCTTTGCTAAACGAAGCAAAGAACGACAAAATGATGCAGGATGCGCTGGACTTTGCAAACGAAAAGAAGGACAGAGCTTTCTATCGCCTTGGATGCTACCAGCAAGCAGCAGGCAGGTATTATGATAGAAAGGTCAAGCCCAGAAGATTTGTCAAAGGAGAACTCATGCTCAAGAAAGTCTTCCATAATACTAGAGAGGCCAACGCTGGAAAATTGACGGCTAATTTGGAAGGACCCTATCGAATACGGTCGGTAGTTCGGGAAGGAGTTTACAAACTCGAGAGACTGGATGGATCCTACATAACGAAGAGCTAGAACGCTAATCATTTGAGGAAATACTATCTGTAATGATTTGATTCTGCTTTTGCCATGTAATTGAACTACCTTCGACTTGATTCCCATACGAGGGATACGTAGGCAGCTCGTATACGTTATAAACAAGTGCAGTCGCTTTATTATTTTGAATTTTATTTCCCCGATGAATTGACAAATTTTTTGAGTTTGATTTTCAGGAATAAGGACTTAGTTTTTGCAACTTCAGACTCTACCAGATCGATCTAAACTTTCAAAATGCCATCATCATGGCCCAACTTCAGACTCGACCAGATCGATCTGAATTTTCAAAATGCCTTCATCATGGCCCATCCTCAGACTCGACCAAATCGATCTGAACTTTCAAAACGCCATTATCATGGCTTACACCAGACTCGACCAGATCGATCTGAATTGTACGGACAAGCTGCGCGTCTGATCACCTTTGCCTCATTAAGTCACAATTTTAATGGTGATCTTGATCATATTGAGCAATTATTTCAGTTGCAATTTTTAACCCATTTGATCATTTCAATGAATACGACATACGACTTTGTTCGTGGCTCGAACTTAGTTATTTCAATCTAATAATAATGTGCTCATGATCGAGCCATAATCTCAAACTCATTTCATTTAAGTCTAAACGGTTACGGGCTTTGTTCATTATCCGACTGATTCTATGTCAGTTAGAGGACAAAATCTCTAATATGTATGACATAAAAGCATAAATCTGAAATGACAAGGAAATTTTTGAAAGTACGGATCATAATTTTCTGGAATTTCCAACTGTTGAATCAAAGGTCCTCCAAGACAAAAATAAAAGTGTTCAAAAAAAATGATCGTACAAATCTAAAATTCTCTCAAAGTCCTCCCCCTTCAGCTGGCTGGTTGTCTTCGGCCTCCGTTGTCTCAAAAGTCGAGAGATTAGCGACTTCGACAAGTGGAATCCCTGCAGCTTTTGACTCAGGAGCAGGGGGCTCGACGGTGACGTCTTCATGGTTAGATTCAACTTCGACAACCTAATCATCCGTCGACAGCACATCCTGGAGCTCTTTTATCTCCTCGTCGATTGCATCGGCGCAAAATTTTCCCGATTTGAATTTGATCAAGGCTCTAAGCTGTGCCTTGAAGGATGAGGTACCGTAGACCTCGAGCAGCTGCTCCTTTATTTCTTTAATATCCTTGTCTTTCGAGGATATCTTCTCCTTTAGTCCTTCATTTTCCCCCTCCAAAAGCTGAACTTTACTCGACAAGTTTAGCACTTTGCTGTTCGCCCTATTTAGCGCGTCGACAGCGTCGTTAAGCTCCCTCTATTTGCTCTTTATCTGTGACTTCGCCTCTTCGAGCTTTTCCCCAAGCTCTTTTACCCTCGACATCTCCCGTTTAAGTTTGTGGACTGCCTTGTTCTCAAAAAGATTATGGAACATGAGAGCCTGCATATTTACAAAGTTGTTACGTTAGTCGTTTCGAACGAACCCATAGAATTTCATAAAAATTACGATTTTACCTGTCCCAACGCAACAGCCGAATCGTTGTACAGCCATGTAAACAGTTTCCCTCCAAAGACCTCCTTGTCTTTATTGAAATAGAAGTTGACTGCTGCTCTCGTCGCAACCTCCCTGTCTTGAAGAACGCTGACGTCATCTGGGACATCCAACGTCTTCTCCAAAGCCGACCTTTGGACACCTTTAGTTGAAACAGAAGGCTCCGTTCCTTTCCTTTTCTTCGATGGAGGAGGCTGAATATCAAACGGTGGAGGAGGAGGCAGTTTAGACTGTTCGACCAGCGGCGTCGTCTCATTTGGTGCTGACGATTCGGCAGCTTCGGCTCGTCTTTTCTTCGATTTCCTGTCTACTAATTTTTTCTTCCTCATCTCACCCAAGGGAGGTAACGTTACCTTCATGGCTGATAAAGCGGCTTCTACAAGATGAACATCTTCGTCAGATAGTGGGGTAATAAATTTGGACGGACCGTATAGCCGCTGAAGTGCACCACGGAATACGAAGACCCAATCGACTCGTTTTAGAAATCAAATAGGAATACCTGAAGGAATGTTCTTGAAATTCTTCCAAATCGATGACTTCCCAAGTCGATCGGGTTTTGAAATTTTAGCCCAAGTCCAATCCTTTAATGTGAGCAGTGCTTGAAGTTTCAATTTGAACCTCTCGCCAATTGGAGTCGGGTGGTTTAGCTCATAATCTGCAAAAAGGAAATATACTTGAGATTAGTTGGAATTACTGTTTGAAATAGTCTCAAGGATCGAAACTCACCAATATGACCGAAAGCAAATGGAAAAGGGATTCAGGTAGTAAGCTCGAAAGAATTGCGATTGATTGACATGAAGAAGTATTGTTCTTCCCAACGTCTATCCGCATTAGCAAACTCCCCTATAAGTTGCTTTGACTATCGGTAAACAAAGTAAAATCGACTTGGGTTTTTACTATTTGGCTTTAAATAGTAACATCAAAGAAAGTCGAATATGTTGAAGTCTATTTTAGCCTCTTCGATTAAAACGATCAATGCTATCAGAAGCAGAACTCTGTTCGACATTAGCTGCGTCATAGAAATATCAAAATGACCAACGGTCTCTAATACGAATTCAGGGATCGGCAATCGGAGACCGAACTTGAACCATTTGCTATATACGCAAAACCAGTTGTTGTTTTGGGTGTCAGCCCGTTTGCCCGGATAAGGGAGTCGAATCTCTACAGCAGGTGGGACCCTGTACTTCGCCTGTATCGTTTGGAGGTCCAACTCTATCAAGACGGACTCTGAGTTCTTCGTAAAAAACAATACCCCTTTGGTTGGGGAGTCGTACTTCCTTCTTTTGATTGTATCGACGTCGTCGATTCTCCTTAAAGGTCTAGCTGGTTGGTTCCTTTTTGTCCCCTGGCTCGATGCCTCTTCGTCGATCTCAGCCCTGGCTGTCCTTATGCTCGATTCAATCAAGTTTTGTTGACGAATCATTTCATCCACTTCCCTTTCGTCGTTACTCGACCAAGGATCATCTCCACTGTTGGAGCTCCAAGCAATGACCACTGACTTCAACATTTCTATGAAGCACAATTACTAAAAGAAATCTAGGGTTTCTAAGATTAAAAAGGACACAGGACCCTAAAACTTAAGGACTTCAAACAGTTCTTGAATGCCTTATAGTCGATATAGCCAAACAGCCTTAGCGGTTGTTGATTTTCTTGGAAAATGTAGCGTATTATCAAGATGCTAGGAATAGGGAGAAGAACAAGATTATGGAAGGAAAATTGCAAGAAAAGATGAAAGAGGAGAAAATCTTGCCTGAAGAATCTAAAGGAACTGAGGAAAAATGGGAGAAAAATCACCCTAGAAGTCCAAAAGAGAGAAACTGAAAATCTAAAAGAGAGAGACGGATTGAAGGAAAAGGACAGAGACGCGTTATGTACCTTCCAGAGCAACACTTCAACGGTTAGGATCGCTTCAGATCAATCTTATCTAAAGGCTAGGGTTATGCGTCTGTTTGGCATCCCGCTCAAACCAAGGTGGTGTCTTTTCGAATCTGACATGTCCGTCAGCATCGCTATGATTATTAATGAATCGCAAACGGCATGCGGACACGTGTTGCAGTGAATTAATTATCGCGATTTCCTAAGGAAAAGTCATGATTTTGGCACAGGTGAAGAGACATCCTAGTCATGTGTAGTCGATTTCAAAATCGAATCTTCACTCCTGTAGTCTATTACATGAAACTAAGGAGTTTGGGGCTAACTATTGGGGTACAATTCGGACAGGCCCAAATCGACCATGGGCCCTGGCGGCCCAACAATGTTAATCAAGTGAGTCGAACAAATTAGCTCGATCGAATCGATTATTCGATTCGTTCATTGGAATTGGTTCCTTAAACCGATTACTTTCAGTCCCAAAGTTAATTTCTTTCAGGGTATCGTTTGTCCAAATCGTTCTTATCAGTTCGACGGATAGCACGTCCTAACGGTTAACACACGTTAAGTACATAACTGGAACATAAGGAAGTAGTGGTTTTTGCAGCAAATAATCAACCGACATGTGTCCCAGTATCACAATTACTCACGAAGCATTATTCCATTTCACCTGATGGTTAATGGCCACGATTCTATCTCATACTCTATATATAGGGACAGAGAAATGGAGAGAGGGCATATAGAAAAAATACCACAATTCTGCCAGTTTACATTCTTTCTCATTCTCTTAATCTTGTAATCTGTACTCATAAAATCCAATAGTGAATCACAGTGGACGTAGCTCTTCATTAACAGAGTGAACCATTATAAATCTCGTGTGTTCATTCATTTCTGTTATTTTGTTCATTTTATCCTAATTTTGTATATATATCCGAGTGAACAGGTCGATTCAACGGTGATTTGAGGGCCCAAGTTTTTGATTACTTAATTCTGAATTTTAGCAATTTGATTGTAGATTCGTTGTCAACATTAACCAAAAATGATAAAATAGAATTTATTTTAAAATTTGACACTAAAATATAAATTGTCTTATTTTGTACTTTACAACTCAAAATGATTCAAAATCTTACTTCTATATTTATAATATAGTTGTAACTCTATTAGTTTTTTCATTGAAGCATCCAGGTTTTAACTGTTGGATGGTTTCTATTTTTTGAGGTCAAATTTGAAATTAATCTTAAAAAAAAAAAATTCAAACATACCTACTAACGCGAGTCAAAGAAAACAAAAAACGAAAAAGAACGAAATCACGGATGAAAGAGAGGACTAAAGAAGATCATCAAATTTAACAGAGCAAGCGGTTAGTTATGCAAACCGATAAGATAGTCAATTCAAGCCCTATCCACATTTCTTACTTCGAGAATATATTGAACAAAATTTTAACTGCCTATTTAATTTTTGTTTTGAATACACATTAAACAAACTGATACTTTTCATATCTTGGAATGATTTGGGACCTGGGATTTTCATTACAACAGTTGTTCAAAACTTTAGCCCCTTGGTATGGACAAAACATGTGCAGACATTAAAAATAGACAAAACTTTACCGGATAATGAGCAAAAGGACCAACAATTCTTTAGAACAAGAATTTGTCCCCATTGCAAATTATAGAAAGCAGTTTTCCCATGTTTTCTCTTCTGTTTTTCTCTCTCTCATGGGAAAGAAAAACAGTGTGGAAAATTAATGCATGCCTTACTGGCTGCTTAAGAGCAATACGCAAACACATAAAAAAGTGCAGCCGCATTTATTGTCTCGCTTTCATAAATCCTAAAACAAACTTCCAACGGAGTTCAAGCATTTGAATGCTCTTTAAAAATTGCGTTAAATACACGGGTTATTAAATTCCCCTTAAATAGTTGTTACATCATGGAAAAGCAGCCATTAATATTTGAAGATTTTCATCAGGACTAATTTATGCCAAACTTTTTCTTTCGAAAGAACGGTTGGGTAGAATCTATAATGAAAATGTCCATGATGTTGTTGACATTTCTATGATATTGTTCACATTTTGAAGCCTCAACACGAATAGGTGGAGAAGATATATATTTTTCAAAGTGTCCGTATAATCTCTAAAATAAGCCCACTTGGCATTGCCTTTAGAAGGTGCTTTTAGTTTTCATAACTATCTAGAGCGATTTATAGCCTAGTGGGTACATAGGTTCAAAATAGTTTAAGTCAATTCAAACTATAGAGGTGGTTCGCATTGATATTTAATGGAATAATAATTAAGGTTGGTTCAAGCTATGGAAGCGGTTTTAAACCGATCAAAATTTCAAAAATCTAAATTTTTCCTCCCTCAAGTTCACACAGTTTGAACTATTTTCTGCAGTAAAAATCATTCTCATTCTCGTTTTTTATTCATAAACCATAGTTTTTCAAACACCGGTTTTTGTTTAAAATTTGATGTGATGTTTTAACCTTGTTTTTAATCTTTACATCCCAAACATCAGTTTAAACCACTGTTTAAACGACAAAATTTAGAACCTATAGTTCAAACTATAAAATTCTAAGCCATACTATTCCAAACTTGTGCACCAAATGAACAATTAGAATATTTGATACACTTGTTTTTGTGAAGTTACTTTTAAAAACTGCTACCTAGCAGAAAAATTTGAAAAGTATGTCAGAGGTTTTATTTTATAGCAACTTTTGCTGTCATAATTTAAATTACTAAACTACCTTAACAATAATACATAATTTCATATCTTCCCCTTTTTCACCAAAAAAATAATAATAATAACATCACTGTTGATGCTTAACAGTGAATGGTGGCAATTTAACACCACGTGCGGCTGTGCACGGTGGTTGAACGGCTCTTCCCTACTCGTCCCGGCTTGCTTGGATTTACCTACAACAAGAGAAGGGACACTTTGGAGGTACAAAAGGGGACACCAGTGTGAAACCAGACAAGGGCTCTCCGACGCTCAAGGCAGGCATTGCTTGGTAGAGAACGGGAGCTGGTTAGTTAAGAAGGAGCACGTTGGCCTCGAGCTACTGTAAATGCGCTCTATTTATATGCTGCCACTTGAACTGGGTGTTAGGTGGGTTTTGCTCATGACTCGTGTGTCAAATCAAAGCCTGTTAAAAGGTAGGTGACACGTATCACGGTCTACGCTAGAGGATCAGTTTCCATCTGACGACAGAAACGCGACCATTTGTTGGCTTTTTGTAGTGAGTGGCTATCTATTTGCAGGCTCTAAAAATTCATATCGAGCACTTGTTTTACCTGAGGAGCCGATAATTTGCGTCGGGACTAGTAGAAGCCCTGCAAAGCACCTCACGAGGCCAAGCCGAGCTTCGAGGATTAAGAAGGTGCTTCTCGATGCATCTGCTGAGCATATTTGCTGAGCCACTGCGGATTTGTTCCTCGGGGACAACGCTGAGCACACCCCCAATAGTAGCCCCCCAGTACACTTGGTCGGTATTCGGCCAGGTGGACTATGCAAAGCAAGTGTGGTCAGCTCAGATTTAGCCTTAAGGTGGTGTCCCAAGGCTATTGGAGTTGAAGAGCCACATGATCAAGCTTGGTGAGACATGTGTTAACACATGATTGGATGTTTCCTTGATGAGCATAATCATTGCGCCTCTTCGATTTTCGTGATCGAGTTTCGTGCCTGAGTTTTAACTATAAATAAGAGCTAATCCCCTATTATGTCCATGTATATACACGACTAGCTTTAGATCTTTTTGAGTTTTAGCTGCTGAGTTGAAGGTTGTGACCCGAGGACTTAAAACTTCATCCCGAGTTCCCACAAAACCGAGCAGGTAAAAGATAAATTGAAAATGAGTGACCTTAGCGACTCCCAAAACATGGACATTTCCTAGTTGGACAGCAGCTCTGACACTGACCAGTCGACAACTGAGGATATCAACTTCGAGGAAGTTTCGTCCAAGCTTGACGATGCAGTCTAGTTGGCAAAAATATTGAGCTTCAGCGCTAGGACTGTACCTGAGTAAGAGTTCCTCGATATAATCAACGGAAGGCGTCTGGTTAGGCCGTGTTGGGGTGAAGACCCATACGTCGGGACTACCACTGTAGGCTCATCTTGAGTTACAGCCCAGGAACGTGCCGGCTTGGCTTCTGATGTGCTGAGCACCTTAAGTCGGGAAGCCGAGGCTTCCACCCCTGTTGCAGGTCGAATAACCGTCGATGTTTTCGATGAAGAATGGTCAGGTAGGAATGAGGAGTGGGTGACATAGTTGTTAAGGACGAGGAAAGCCAAGGAGAGGCTGATTGTGACCAGGGTCCATGGCATGATAGTGTATAGAAGCTCCCGACTTGGCCAAGCCTCTGCAGCAAGATACACCTTAGCGATGACGCTGAGCCGGTTTGAAGCGCTCCGCCAAGAGTATCACATCCTGGACGATGTCAACCTTGTTAGACCTGGGGAAGGAGATTCAACATTGAACCTGCCCGAAGGCCACATCACCTTTTACCTTGAGTTTTTGAGGGCCAAGCTTCACTTACTATTCCATCCCTTCCTCCGTCAGGCGTTAAATGATTTGAACGTGTGCCCTGCTCAACTCAACTCAAACTGCTACCACTCTATGATCGAGATGTACATTCTCTAGATATATTACTAGGTGATCGAGATGTTGTGGGAAGCCTTCATATAAGTGTACAAAATGAAGAGGCGTCCTTGGCAGTCGGGATGTACTACTTCATTGAGTTCAAGAAGGATTTTATCCTGGGCAACCCCAACTTGGACAAGCTTTGGAAGTTTGAGTGGTTCTTCATCGGGGGGAATTATTTATCCCAGGCTGGTGAAGTGGTACCCAAGGATCAATAATTCCTGATGATATTCAAGAAGGGACACGTTTGGTCAAAGAGGTCGTAAGTGCCAAGCGAGGTCATTAAGAAAGTGGAGGATTTATACACCAAACTTGAGTCTACTTGGCAGTAGTCTTTCTTGCTTTGAAAGATCAATCTCAACCACTACGGCTGGTTTAAGGGGTCTAGCTTAATAAACCCTCATTGAAATGTTCCGCCTGCTCAGTGGGCCGAGCAAGGGATAATCGCCAGGCCCAGTGCTGTGGACATCTTGGGGCCAAGCACTAGCCGATCCGGGTGGCCAATGAGAGAGCCATGATTGTCAAGTTTCGAGGACTCGTCTAGCAGTTCCCTCGGCTTAGGGCCACCCATTGCCGATGAGGACCTCGAGGACGTTATATGGTTCCTATATCCGTTGCACCAGCTCCAGATCGAAGATAAACTCTAAGTTTTTTTTTAAGTTTTGTCGAGCTAGCTTTAACTTTGTGATTTCTTTCTTGCAGACATGTCTTCTTGGTAGATGTCCTAGCAAGGACGGCAAAGGATGATGAAGAAAATTTGCCGTTCCAAAAGGAAAGCTATCACAGGGTCAAAAAGGAAAAGGAACCCAAGGATCGAGCAGCCCGCAGCTACCGAGCAACTGCACGTCCAACCTCCGCCAACCAAGTCCCGTAGATCATCTAGCCAAGACCATCCACCCACAACAGTCCTTATTGCACTACCACCATCAACTGATCCTCTAAGGAGACGCCCTCCCACACGGCAACTGATGGTTGAAACTATCGACGACGTCGTACCGGGGGAGGAGTTTTTTGCACAAGTTTGGTAGGAGACCTTTTCAAATTGCTTTTGGGATTTTTTTGCCTATCCATCAAGGTACGCTGGTCTACACCCTGAGGCTCTTTTAACTTGTAATGTTTTTGCAATATTTCCTTGGCCCTAATCACTTTTCTTATAGGTCAGCGTGTATATGAAGATGGCCAACATGATCGCTAAGTGCATGTTCTTCTGCCTTGAACAGAGGAAGGTTAAGAATGCTGAGAAAGAGAAGGAAGAGGCAGAGAAAATGCTAGAGGCGAAGAATGCCAGGCTCGACCAGGTAAAAGCTGACGCTGCTCGAGCTAAGGATGAGGCAAGAAGAGCTCCGAAGGAGGTCAACTAGGCTCGGATCAAGGCCGACCAGGTACAGGCCGATCTACAAACCGCCAAAGAAGAACATGAATGCTTCATGAGGGAGGAGCTGCTCTGCATGTTGACCTAGGTAGTGGAAGACTTCATGGGGTCTGTGGATTACGCAGACAATTATTACCTGAGGATGAAAGATCTTCAGGAATATATTCTAGAGAAACATCCCGAGGCTACTGCCCTAGACTAGTCTTTAGTGGTCAAGTCGAAGACGGGCGACGACGGGGAGTAAGTCAGCTAGGATGAGGTAGTAGACTTAGATGGCAAGAACAGCAACGGGGAGGTTAGTGATGGCAATGCTGGGAGTGGGGCCTAGGCATAAATTTTTTGTAATTTTTCTTTGTCTAGGTTTGAGAGGTGCCTAGGAAAGAAACCTTTAATTTCATTTTTAGTGATTCTCGAAAAACGAACCTTCTCGAAATATTAAATTTTAATTCCATTTCTTCCAAGTTGGACATTCTTGAAAACAAACTTTCTTGGAACATGAAATCTTAATTCCACTTATTTCAAGTTAAAAGCTTCTCGAAAACAAACTTTCTCGAAAATGAAATTTTAATTCCATTTTTTCCTTGTTTGGCCGAACAAGAAAGATAAATTTCTCGATCTAGGTTAACTATAGTACTATTGAGTAATTCAAATTGTGAAGAAGAGGCACAAGAATCATTCACGGATGAAGGAGTTTAAGAAACCATTGATTTGAGCTCATCAATGGTCCTATCATTTACACCAATAAGAGACCTTTTTTGGCAAACATCGCCACCATCATACTATACTCTCTACTAGCTCGTACTTGGATTGAAGTTCTCCTAACAATCCCATCATTTGAAGCCAAGTCTTGTTAGAGCAACGTGCCAAATATTTCCATATCTTGTCAATCTTAAAGGCATTGTATTACAAGACCCGTATGAAAAGAAATCTTCTTTGTGGCTTTGACAACTATCTTTTACTTTTGTATGGTATTTTTACTTCTACACTATTATTGTTTTCTTGTTTATTATTAGCAATTTTAGTTCTCGATTATGTAACTAACCCAATTTTTAAGAATGTTAGGACCTAATAATGATGATCAAAGGCCGAGTTAACTTGATTTGATCCTTAAAAAAATTTGTATTAACTAAATTTGATTTAATTGTAGATCCAAAGTTTACAATTTGACACCCACCGTGGGGCTCTCTGATCATCAATACGAGGTATCCTAGTACCAGACTCCATCAGGATAGGCAATGTTAGACTACATGAACACTAACCAAGAAATCCCAGAAAACACAACTATAAAGACAGAAGAACACGAGCAACAACATCAAGCAAAGATAGACAGCTAAGCACGCTTGCTGCCGAAATGGAAAGATTAAAGGCTTTGTAATAGGAATAGGCAACTCGCTCCATGAGCGAGGTTGATGCTTCGAAGGGCTGAGCAACAAAAATAGATCACTTAAAAGCCATATTGCATCCTAGAATGTGCAGTTTGTAGCCTACTTGTACTACTAAACATCATATTCTAGGTAATCGACAAAAATAATAGCCTTATGGCAATGCCAAACACCTCAGGCACCTAGGTAGTAGCCAGGATGCAACCCTTAAACACTTCATAAGGAAGACCACCAACACACGCGATGACTACTATGGGTACAAAAAGGTAATCACCTCCACGGCAAATAGAAACACCACCACAGCATGAAACTTAAGGAAAGAGCAAATGACACAAGAGCTAGTAACCACCAATCTAGGTGCTGCTCCCCTCAATGCAACAGACATACAAGTGATGATCAATGAAATGCTCGATTGGAACACCAAAATGGTTAGAGAGAAAATTGACCAGAAAGTATCGAAGGCGATGAGCAAAACGCCAACACTTGATGGAATTTCAAAAGGTATCCGTGAGACTCAATTTAGCAGACACATCATCATAGTTGTCCCACTAAAATATGGCAACCTTGTGTTTGTTCGATTCTATGGGAACCTGGATCCAAAGGACCACCTGCTATGATACAAAAATGTTATGAGTGCAATTAGCATCCCAAATAACACTCTAGATGAAATAATGTGCAAAATTTTTGTGTAAAGTTTAAAGGGGCCAACACCATAATGGTTTAGTAACCTCTAGTCATAATCGATTGATAGCTTTGAAGATCTAGTTTACCTGTTCATCAAGGCATACTCAATTCACATCAAGATTGGCAAGATGACTTGAGAGCCATGGGGATTCATTCAAGGGTAAGGCGAGCTTTTACGAGCCTACATCAAGAGGTTCAACACAACAGTCTTTGAATTCTCTGACACAGAAGACGAAACAACAAGAGAAACATTAAAGAAGGGACTCCTGCACAATTTCCAATTTAAAGACAATGTCTACTCCGACTACTCCCAAAACTATTCAAGAAGCATTAAATCGAGTGAAGGCTTTTGTTGGTCTAGAGGAGGAAAAAGAACGAGTTAAACAAGATCTCACTAGAAGCAGAGGCAAAGTATTGTTGAATGGTCTCCATCCAAGGCTAATCCAGAGCGTAGAGATAGGACCAAGATTTTCCAACAAGTCAAATAGAGACAAGATGATCAAAGGCCACTGAGAAATGGCAAGGGACCCTTATTACTGCCATAGGGAGAATCAAACTCCCAATATTCATTGCTGATGAGAACAGGATGACAAACTTTCTAGTCACAGAATGCTTATTTGGTTACAACATTATCCTTGGCAAACCAGGGTTTAATCCGATGAAGCAGTTTTGTTGACCTATCATCAATGAATTTGTTTTCCAACGAAGTAAGGAATTGACAAGATCAAGGGAAGTCAAGAGGTGATGAGAGGCTATTACCTAACAGCTCTGAAGTCGAAGAACAAAGCCACAGTATAGCAACTTACAAACAAATGTGTCGAGCAGGCAAGAAAGGGGAGAGCCCACCATCGAACAAATTGACAAACTCTAGATCAACCCCGATGACAAAAGGAGAACTGTAAGCATCAAGTCGCAACTAGAACCAGATATTAAGGTTGATATAGTAGACTTCTTGAGGAAAAATAAAGACTGCTTTGCTTGGTTATATGCCTACATGTCAGGAATCAACCCAAACATCATCACTTAGCAACTGAATGACGACCCTACTCATCGACCCTTGAGATAAAAACAAAGAAGGCTTAGCTTTAATCGTAATTTAATTATTAAAGAAGAAGTGAGATGACTACTTAAAGCACGATTTATTCAGCTAGTGCAATATCTAGATTGGCTAACCAACATCATAATTGTATAGAAGAATAATAGGAAATGGAGGATGTGTGTCGACTTCACAAACTTGAACAAAGCTTGTTCAAAAGGTAGCTACCCATTGCCACACCTAGACGCATTCTTGGTTAGTAACCAAGTTCTCTTCCACTTAAAATATTAGGAAAATATTGCCTTTTTCACAAAGCACGACATC
Organism: Artocarpus hirsutus; assembly: GCA_946598075.1. NCBI lineage: Eukaryota > Viridiplantae > Streptophyta > Magnoliopsida > Rosales > Moraceae > Artocarpus > Artocarpus hirsutus. The sequence continues at coordinate 9,700 of CAMOHE010025798.1, read as the reverse complement.
TTTTGCTTCAAAGTTATGCCCTTTGGGCTAAAAAATACCAGAGCCACCTATCAAAGGATAGTAAACCTGATGTTTGAGAAGTAGATTTAGAAAAATATGGAAGTCAACATCAACAACATGCTAGTGAACTCCCTCCAAGCCCAACATCATGTCCAACATTTGCAAGAATGCTTTAACTTTATATAGAATTACAATATGAAGCTAAATTAGAAAAGTGCATATTTGGTGTACCGAGAAAGATGTTCCTTCAAAACTTGGTAATTCAAAGAGGGATTGAAGCAAAACCTATTCAAATCAAAGCAATCCTAAACATGCCTTCACCACAAAGCAAAGGAGACATTCACAAGCTAACAGGACGAGTGGCTGCATTAAGAGAATTTATTGTCAAGTCATCTAACAAATGCCTTCCATTCTTCCAACTGTAGAAAAGGAACATGAAATTCAAGTGGATTGACCATTTCGAGTATGCCTTCCAAGACCTAAAGAAATATCTTACAATCCATCCCATCCTGTCTAAACTAATTGCTTATGAGTTGTTGTACTTGTAAGGGGACAAGACTCGATATAGAAGTTGGTCTTTTTCACTAGTCACATGTTGCTTGATGTGGAAACAAAATATGTGTTCATTAAGAAGCTGGGCTTAGCACTCGTTACATCAGCTTGAAAGTTGTGCTCGAATTTCTTGGGCTGTAAAATTGTCATGCTCTTAACTTGCTTTATGCGAGCTATTTTGTACAAACTAGACGTCTCTAAATGGCTGACGAGGTGGCTAGTTAGCTCATTAAGTTTGACATCATATACAAACACAAAACAATGTTAAAGGCTCAAGTCTTAGTAGATTTTGTGGCAAAATTGACGTACAAGCTAAAAGACAAAGAGCCAAAAGTTTGGATGATTCTGGTTGATGGGTCGTCAAACAAAAAGGGCTCAATGGTAGGAGTTCTTTTGAGGTCTTCATTGACGAATTGATCAAACACTCCTTTTAAGGCTATAAAACAACGAACAACAAGGCAGAGTACGAGGCCATGATCATGAGGCTGAAGTTCACGAAGACATTGGGGGTTGCAGAGCTCATCGTCTAGAGCGATTCAACACTTATCATCAATCAGATGATGAGATAGTTCATTGTACAAGACGAAAGATGATTGCCTATTTGGAAGTCATGAGCAAATTGAAGTTTTAGTTTGATAGATTTAAGGTGAAGCATGTCACTCGCGAGTCAAATTCAAGAGCTACATATTAGCCAACCTTGGATCATCGACTGAAGTGAAGGAAAAGAGGGTCATCAAGAAGCCAAGTACATTGATGCTAGATGAATCATGTCCCATTGACCTTAGAAACGATTAAAAAAAAAACCCCCCATCGAGATGTACATTGAAGAAGAGTGACTATCGGATGACAAGCCGGTGGCAAAAAAAAAATCGAAGTCCAAGTAGCCCAATATTATCTTATCGATGGGAAGCTCTATAAACAATTGCTCACAGGACTTGCCTTCATTACTTAGGTAAAGATGAAGTAGAAAAAGTGATTTGAGAGGTTCACAAAGGTTCAACCACTTAGGGGGAAATCTCTTTGCGGCAAAATCAAGTGTCACTGGCCGACTATGCTAAGTGACTCTAAAGACTTTACAAAGAAGTGCGATACTTGTCAAAGGCATGCCCTGATCATCTACTAGTTGGCCAAGGAGCCTTCTTCAATTTGCTTGCCATACCCCTTCATGAAGTAATCAATGGATGTCGTTGGATCACTTCCACCAGTACCTTATCAATTAAAGTACCTGCTTATTTTAACTGATTATTTTCAAAATGGGTCGAAGTAAAAGCCTACACAAACATAAAGGAGAAAGATATCAAGCATTTTATTTGGAGGAACATAATATATAGATATGGAGTATCTATGAAATCGTGACCGACAATAAGTCCTAATTCATCTCAAGTTTGTTCAAGAAGTTCTATAAGGATTTGGAAATCATTTTAAGTTGCTCAACTCCTAAGCATCTATAGGGCAACGGGTAACCTAACGCCAGAAACAAGACAATTATGAGAAACTTGAAGAGGAAAGTTAAGGCTAAGAAAAGCTGCTGGGTAGAAGAGTTGCCAATGGTGTTGTGGACATATCAAATGACTCTAAAAGAGCTATTAAAAAATCTATGTTTTTTCTTGTTTACAGGATCGAAGTAGTCATTCTAACCAAAGTGGTCGTGTAAGATCTCTTATTGACTACTCTCTGTAAAACGAACAAATGAATGATGAAATACTTAAGGATTTCCTCAACTTGATTGACAAAAAAAGGGAAAATGTCCTCCTTTGTCTCGATCGATATCAGCAAGCTGTGGCTAGCTACTATAACTCGAAAGTTGAAGTTTAAGAGAACTCGTCATATAGAGAGTGTTTCAAAATACAAGAGAATGAACGCCGAAAAGCTTATAGTGAACTAAAAAGGCCCTTATAGAATTAGAAGGATAATGCAAGATGGCATCTACAAGCTCAATAAGCTCAACAATACTATAATTATGAAGAGCTAGAAGGCACACCACCTGAGGAAATACTACATTTAATTTATGTTATTTTATTTTGTTTTAACAACGACAATTATAAATGTAGTTCAAATGTTTTTAAGTTATTTTAAGGTTTTGTTTGATTCCTTTCACGTTAGGTTATCATAGATAAAATCCTTTAGTAAAAGTTGAACATAGTAACTAGTGATGGTTGTAATGAACCTAGGCTTGTAAAATGAATTACAGCTGGCTTAATCCCTACACATGGGTATGTAGGCAACTCGTGTCCTATAAACAAGTGCAACCACTTCATTGAAAACAAGCAATTTATGCTCGATGCATAGTGTTCCTCTCAGCCTTCTTCATGGCTCTTAATTTCACCATCATTGGATTCGATTCATACACCCAGTGCTTAGTCTCAACCATCTTCATGGCTTATTTTTATTATCATTGGGTTCAATCCACTCACCCAATGCTTGGTCTTAGCCATCTTCACGGCTCTTGTTTTCACCATCATTGGGTTCGATCCAGTCACCCAATGCTTGGTCTCAACCATCATAGCTTTTATTAACACAATGAATTCGATCCACTCAACCAATGTTTAATTTGACAAGCCATCTTCATGGCTTCAATTTTTACCCATCATTAGGTTCGATAAACTCACTTGACAGTTTGGGGAAGATCAAGACTATTGATAAGGTTTTTGTATAAAGTAAAGTTCTCATGTTTTTTGATATATAAACACGTTGGCACAAGAAAGTAGAATGTATATCTTCATTGCAAAATAATTGTCCAAAGATATTTAATATTTACAAATTTAGAAGGGACTTTGCCTATATTCATCAAAAGCAACATAAACAATTATTTTTGGCTCGGCAAGCAACAAGGAGCTACCATCAGCAAGAGCTAGTGGCTGGGAGCAATTGCCTTTGTCTGAAGGCTTCTCAACATCATTTTGTGTTACCAAATGTACAATCGCTCCATTTGCTTTGTTAAGCTCGTCATCAAGAGCAAAGGGTGACTCAAGATCTTCAACCTCTTTGTCAATATTGAATTTGGCCACCCTATGCTCTTGAATATCTTTGAATAGCTCAAGACAAGCCTTTAGAGTAGCAACCCTATGAACTTGCACCACTTGTTCAGCAAGCTTCAAAATGTCTTTGGCCTCCAGATCCATGCTCAGTTCATGGAATTTGCTAGCTTGCCCAAGCACCTTTTTGTTTGACACATTGAGTGACTCAAACAGCATGTGAACCACCTCTTTTGCAACTGTTCGTGCTTTGCTCTCTACCTTCTTTGCTTCCTTAACTTTGCTCAACTTGATGTCTTGTTAAGCAAAGAGGCTCCTCAACTTCCCCAACTTATCCTCAGCTTGTTCCCAAAGGAATTCAAGACTTGCATCCCCTGCCATTACAATTCATTTATGTTAGTGTTGATTTGTTCGCTGTATAGGTTAATCAAAGGAACATAAAATTCTATTGGATAAGCATTGCAGCCTCTTCTTCATGCAAAGAAGGCAAAGTATAGTCCAAAAATTTTGCATCATAGAGAGGAAAAATGATGCTTTTTGTTACACTTACAGTTGTCTTATAGTTCGTCATTACGCTCTGATCAACTTCAGCATCGAGGGTGACCAATCCCTTTATAGCCTCCTCCCTTTGACCTTTAGAATCATTAGCAAGTTCCATAACTCGTTTCTTTTTGGGTATTGGGGGCTTAATTTCAAAGTCTAGAGTTGGTGGTAGAGGCTTTAATATGTTGCTTTGCTTTGATGTGCCTACCATTTGCTTCTGGCTCAATTCGTTCTTTCTCTTATTTTCTCTAATAGCAAGTTTCTTGGCTAGCTTCCTTGTAGCATATTCCTTAGTTGTTGCTAGAGTTACCTTCATGCTTGCGAAAACAGACTCTGTGAGCACAATGTCTTGCAAAAGGACATGATGAATTTTGACAGACCATACGGCCGATGAAGTGCACAATGGAAAACAAACACCCAGTTGGCTCGTCTAGGAAAGGTATAACTATTGAAAATTGGTTAAATATTCTCTAAATTGATGATCTCCCTAGTCGATCAGATCGTGAGATCTTTAGCCACGACCTCCCTTTAACAATGATGATCTTATTGAAGTGCTCGGATAATTTGATACCAACAGGTGGTGGAAGTTTGGTTTTAGGATCTACAAGGCACCTAAAATACATAAGGCATTAGTCGAAATAATTGCACTAGTAACTGAAATGTTTGACTTACCAAGATGATCCCTAGGAAAAAGGGAAGAAAAACAGGTGGAGAGTTGTGCTGACGCTTAAAAAATAGACACGAAGACGTGATGAACGAGTATTTTACTCACAAATCAAGCATTTCTTAAGCTTAAATAATGTAAAAATCCTTAAGCATGTGTTTTATTTTGATTTTTTTTTTTTTTTTTTGTGTTCTTTTTGTAGGAAATTAATAAATTTGGGTTTAGTGGAAACAATGACATCAAATTCGAAGTCAAAACGGCAATTATAGAGGCAAACCCATGGGCCTGTGTAGGACAGTAGGCCATGTGCATTAGGGGCCCATGCAGCCATACACACGACAGGTGTCCAAACAAAAGGCACTGTGCTCCCACACAGTGCTGGGTGTGGCCCACATGCCTAGGGCACCCTATTAGCTTTGAAGCCATTTTTAATGGCTGATCTCACCCCAACTTCTTATGTAACGACTAGAAATGAGTCCTGATGAAGCCTAATGCCTTATTTTTGAAGGAAGCCTTCATTTTGGAGAAGGAGACAACATTTCTAAGAGGATTTGAGTTGAATCCAAGGAGAGAGATGGGAAAAAAGAAAAAAATATATTTTCTTTGTTTTAGCTTAGGATGTTAGATCTAGTTTCTAGATTTAGGTTTTATGTTTAATAAGTCATCATGGAGATGCATTCAAAGATCAAGAAGTTGGAGAGGAGAAGAAGATGAAGTGCTTGGAGCTTGTGACAACTCCAAATTTGGTTTTCAATTCCTTTTCTCTTCTTGTTATTATTGTGATTTGTACCCTTGATGTTAGCATGTATAATTTTAGTTATGGAGTAGTTATTTTTCTAGAGCTTTGATTTTGCCTTGTTATGAAGTATTGATTTATTTTTAGTGCATTTTCATGTTTTATTTGTGTTGTCTCACACTTAATGCTTCTAGTTTATTTGGCCAGTGAATTAGATAATTTTGGTATGTGGGGTTTGATTCTCGATAAAGGGAAATTCCATATATGGATTGTTGGAAATATAACCTAAGCGAAGATCAAGAGATTTATAGTTCCTTTGTAGTTATTAGAAGAACTAGAGCTTAATGAATATTAATTATTTGCTTCTAGATAGAGATATTGGAGTCGAATTTTTGAGCATATTATCCTATTTAATGCTCGAGAGAGGCAATTGGGTGAATTAAGAAGTTCTCAGCTAATTAGTCATGAGATTCCCTTAATGCTAAAATCATTGCAGCTTAATTATAGTAAAGTTGATGCTTTAGTATTTTTAGTTATTTGTTTTCATTGCTTAATTTTATTTGCTTAGCTAATTTTATTAGTTTCTTTTTCTAGTTGTCCAAATAATCTTAGAGCCAATCAATTTCAACAATTAATGCAATATTAATACAATCCTCATGGGATCGACATCCAGACTCCGGATTAATTTATTACTTGCGACTATGTACCTTGCACGCATCTTAATAAGAAGTATCTTTCTTGCCACTTCCTATCAACATTAATGAACTTAGAGATGAGTTGTTTATTTTTTCTATACACAAAATAAAATTTACCCCTATCATGGTGATTCTCTTTCATCCAATAACAGTCAAAAAGTCATCGATCGAGAGTTCGGTGTTAGTTTCTTCGATAAGCATGATGAGCCCTAAGAGTAGACACATCCCGTTTGACATTAATTAGCTCATCTACGTGTGATATGAGCCATAACCTCAAGAATGAACTCTGGTATTGGCAGCTTAAGGGCTAGCTCGAAATATTTTTATAACATACACACCCAGTCGTTGTTTTGGGTGTAGGCATGCTTACTAGGTAAGGAAGCCAAATCTCAACATCATTTGGGATCCCGTACTTGGATCAAATTTTAGCCCAATCTCTGCTCGTCAACTTTAATTCAAAGTTGCTTGTCAAAAGGGTGTTGCCTTTTGTTGATGATTTGTATGAACAAATGGCTCGAATAATCCCCGATTTGTTAGTCCGACCTGAAGTGCTTGCAGAGGTTTCTTGTAAGTTGATATGAGGCCAACGAGCTTGATGTACCCACTTGGTCATTATCTACTTCACTATCCCTGCTTAAGCTCACTCCTTCCATTCTAGAACTTTATTCCCACTTGGATTGGGCAACTGCCTATCATCATTAGAATCCTACCAATCCACCTTGTCACTTAATGAGTCCTTTGAGTTGACAATGATTAGCTCCTTTGACATAGTTTTGGTAATAAGGAGAAGAGAGAAACAACTTTCAAATGGAAATCTAGGGTTTTAAAGATTGAAAACTAGGGAAACTTGAGAAAATAGTGAAGTTTCTTAACTTTGACATCGAAATAGCCAAGTAGCACATAAATCGATTATTTTCACTATGAAATTTATAGGAAAATGCACTAAAATGCACAAAAATAGTAAAGAAACAATTATAAGGAGTCAAGATATGGAAAGAATGAAAGAAATGGAGCGGAAAGCTTGCCTAAAAAATCTGAAAACTCGAGAGGGCTTTCTTTCTTTCTTCTTGGCTTGAAAACATCCAATGAGGGAGTTTTGGGCTAGAAAAGAAGTTATAAGCTAGGATTCTAGATCAACGGCTAGGATTTTGTCTTGAAATAATCATCCAATGGTAGGGCTTGGTCACCTTTTCGATTTCCTACTCATACCAAGGCACCATCATTTTGAACCTGTATGATGTCACAACTTTAGAGATATTTTGAATTCTACCACTGGAATAATAGTCTTGTAGGTGGATTTCATGTAAAGGAGGAGAAAGCTAATGGCAAATAAAGGTAAAGATACAACTTTCTATCTGTTGTGATTGATTGCACTTCTATAGTTGATCTAATTGACTAAGGAATGGAGGCTAATTGTTCAGGTATAGTTTGGAAAGGCCCAAATCGATCTAAAGGTCGAGGCCAAAGAAAATATAGCCTAAATTTTATGGCAAGCCTAATCTTGTAGCACGACATGTTCGACATGAGCGATCTAGGTTGTTGTAGTTCAAGGGGCCTGTTTTGCATTCAATGTGTTTAATTCATATAGTTCAGGTTGGATAAGCATTATTCAATAAGAGATCCAAACTTTATGTTTGCTATGGTTGCTATGGTTGACATGCTCGTCTTGATACAAAATGTTCGACTTGAAGCAAGGAACCACCTAATGGAAGTATTAAATCCACTAAACCACATGGTCGTGCAGGAAGAAGTGGCCCGAAACTTGTGGCCAATAGACACTTAACATATATCCTACTTCACCAAGTACTAGTCAAACTCACTTCCCACTTTCTCGTATAATGCCTCTATAAATAGAGCACGGGCATTGTTTAGGGACATCATACATTCCATCTAGAATTTATCACATGTCACTACCACAAAATTCATTTTTGACATTGGTTCAAAACCATTGTTAAAGCATTTTTGACAACAATTTTCGCATCGTTGTTGAAGCAAGTATTTTTAACAACAATTTCTGACCATTGTGAAGGATGATATAAGACAACGGTCAAAAACCGTAGTTAAATATTATTAAAGACGGTCAGAAACCATTGTTAAATATTATCAAAGACGGTCAAAAACCATAGCTAAATATGATTAAAGACATCAACCATATAACCATGTTAAAAAAATTTTAAAAATTGGTTAGATAGTTCAAATACACGTTTAATTCATCTTTACTTCCATAAATATTCAATTTCTCAATTATTAAAAAAATATAAATACACAAAATTCAATAACATCAAAACTAAATATACATTTACATATAAGATGTAGAAGATGAAGTTATAATGCCAAAAAAAAACATCAATCTTCGTAGATATCTAACTTTTAATCTTGGGACATATCCATATAAAACATAATAGTTACTGCATCAAAAGTACATATCCAGCTAAGAATGGCTTCAACTATATTTGTAGGTCACAACTCATAAGAAAGCTAAGCGCCAACCAGAAAAATGCTCCAACTCCACTCTTTGCAGCTATTACTTTGCCAATTAACACTTTCCACTTGGTCTTAACCCCATCTTTTTCGCTCTGGTGCGTCTTCAAATGCCTAAGAACAAGAAGCAAAGGAAAAGTTATTATTAAGATATTACAAGTAATTATTTATACATTCAAATAAAAAAAAAAGTAACTCTCCGTATAAAAACAATCAAAATGTTACGCTTCTACAATTGGCATTATTAAAAAAAAAAACAAAAACAAACAACAAACAACAAAACCAAACAAACAAACTCATTAATGAGGTAGCCTTCAACATCCAAACAGAACACCAAATTGTTCACTATATTAATCTTGGTAAAATATCAATCTGCAATATATATATCCCCGTCCAAACTTTTAGTATATAGATTAGTTTTAGATTTCCCCGTCCAAATTTTCAGTGAATAGAAGGGACATGTGCCTGCAGCCACTGTGGCTTGCCTTCGATTTGGCCAAATATTTCTTCAACAATGCTTTCTCTGTTGGGTTTGGTACCCTAAAAGCTGTGACATTGTACTTTTTGACAATAAATAAATAAAGTGGCATTTATTATTATTTTAGTTGCTTGTATGTATTATGAATACATTTATAAATATCGAAAAAATTCCATGATTATTTATATGACTATAAATTTAGCATATAAGTCTTATATGCTTAGGGATAAAATGTATAGATAATAATCTAAATAGTCCGTAATAATTAATTAAAGTTTGAGATCTTTAATTAAATATTACAAGTGCGGTCCAATCTCATTTAGAATGAAATAGTCATTATCCGGACTATTAATGTAGAGACATTGGATTGGAGGTACTTTATATGATGAGATTATATAGGACTGGACCAGATAAATTATGAATCTCTAATAATCATCCGTTACAAATAGATTATTCAAATTTATCACTATGATGATCATATATTTGACAGTCTTAATCCTGAGTATTTATTAAACTCCTATTTATGACATTATGTTTTTTGACTTGCATAGTAAGATTTATGTAAGCACAGATCAT
>CAMOHE010025797.1:0-23512 GCA_946598075.1 Artocarpus hirsutus | reverse complement strand
AGCAGAGGGAGGAGATGGCCAGAGCGAAGGTGACGTGTGTGCTATGACCTTGACTCTTTTTTAATATTTTCTGGTATTTAGGAGCTCTATTTTCTAGGATCCAATGATAGTAGTGTGTGGGTTTTTATTGCCTTGTCTCCTTATGTTTGTAATAAATACATTACTTCACCGTTGTTTTCGGTTGTTTTCTCCCATCAATTTTTAGATTTGTGTGGGTTTGGTGTGATTTTGGTTGTAACAATAAACATAGTCTCCACATCTTTTGAATTTAGTTATTTTTTACTGGATATCAGTCTGTATAAAGTGTTTGATGGCCTACGTGCTACATGGTATGCACTCTCAATCGATCAAAATTCTCCATCGATTGTAGATATCTTGTCAAAATGACCTTATATATGCTTTATAATTAGTGTACCAAAGAGCTTTTCTATCATCGAATCTCGGTACAAGTCTTTCTCTTTGAGCTTTATTAGATTTTACTGATAGAGCCGGTTAAGATCGAGGGTATTATCTCATAATATAATTTGGGGTCGTTTATACAGTTGTTTTCATATTAATGAAATATCTTTACAATTTAAAAATATATATATACTAGTATCATGAGCATGGAGCCACACACGTGGGTTCCATTGGAGCCTGACAACGCTCGTAGATTGTTATGATGTTCCATTTTATGTATGGTTTCCCTGTTAAGTTGCTTGAATCATGTGATATATGCAAAGACTAGTTGTCACCAAGACCAAATATCTTTTCAATTCTATTAAATTTGTCGAATAGTTCCAAGTAGGAGTTACGTTCTTTGTTATCCTGCTAGTCTTGCAATTGTTACACACTACAAAAAACTGGATTTTTAATTACTACAAATTTTAACAAAATTTATAGTTTATTTAGTATTAATTAGTTATAATTAATTTTTCAGTTAAAAACAGTGTAAAGCTCTCACATGCTACAGTAAAGCAACAAAAAATTGTTACAATGTAAAATTCTCATATGCTACAGTGTTTACAGTTTTAACCAATGGTTTTAACCACCATACCAAACATCTAATTAGTCACAACAAAATGTTATGACTAATATATAATTATTCAAACTTTAGTTTAATTTTTATTGTGACAAACTTTTAGCTACGAGGTTTTTATTCATGAAATATTCTTGTGACTACGAGGTTTTTAGCAGAAATGTTTCTTAACATTCACACCAATGTTCGTATACATGTGCATATCATACATATCATTCAATGTGTGTATATAGATGTAATAATATCATGTATATCATTTAGTGGATTTATAAATGTAATAATTCTCAAGTCTCTTCGAGAAGGCAAGAAATTATGGACCGGGCCTTGACGAACAACACATGCAGTCAACAAAGACTGCCTCATGTGCGCCTTGAATTAGAGACGTACCTCTTTCACACGTAATCTACGTTAGATACTATTTCAACATTAATAAAGTTAAATAATATAACTTTTAATGCTAAAAGAAATTCTTAAAATAAAAAAAAAGAGGGGTCAGAGAAAATCAGAGAGAGGAACAGCACCTCACAGCCTGACCAAGTACCGCTTTAAATGGCATATATCAATTGTTATGGAGTTTTTCTACAAGGTTTAAACCAAAGTTAGATTAGTTTTAAGGTTTCAAAAAAATCAATTTGTATTGAACCAGTGGGTTATAAATTAAAAAATAAGCAAAAATTGTAAGAAATGTTATTTTTTAAAACTAATTGTAGAAACAAGAAGTTTTGAAAATATTTAAAATAAATGTCAAATTTATAGTGTGAATAATTTATTTACCTATTTGTTTATAGTGTCAATAATTTTTATTTACATGATGATTAAATTTATAGTACAAATAATGTATTTAAGTAAATATTTCTTATTCACTTCTATATATATTTAGCTTGAGGTGACGTGCCTTAAGCACTTTTTTTGTATTTTGTTAATTTGAAGTAATTACATATGACTAATAATATTTTAATTTTACTAAGTATTTTATCTCATTTTATAGTTTTCAAGCGTATTTTTTTAAAGAATAGTAATTAAACTACATATAATTAAAATTAAAAGAATTAATTATGGTAATGTTAGAGTCAACACATATGTACAACTTATTCATTTTGGCTATTTATTTTTTATGTTGTCTAAAGAAATGTATATATATATATATTTGAATCAAGGTAAGAAGTTTTTATGAAATCTGGTGTTGTATTTCTCTTAAACAACTTTTTTATTCAAAAAAAAAAAAAAGAGAAGTGCCCAATATTATTATGTACTATAATATTCTATGAGGAAAACAATTATTGTCCCTTAAAAAAAGAAAGAAAGATAATTAATGAAAATAATATAAACTTGTTCAACTTGTTCATACTATAACAAAAAATTAAAATTATAGAACTTGTTATTAGGGGTTAGAAATGCTAAACTTTATAAATTTAGAAAGACGTAAACTCAAGGCATGAGGTGTCAAAAAAGGAATAAGCCATGTAGATCAATTTAAGGCATCAAATTAAGCCAAAAAAAAAAAAAAAGAAGTAATTTTGAACCATTAGATAAATGGTTGAAGAAAAAAGGTGTTCCCTCTTCTATATATACTGGCATAGGAGACATGCCCAAAGCACATTCCCCTTTTTGTGTTAGATATTTTCTAAAAAAAAGATTTCAATTATGATTTATTATTATAATGTTAGTAAATATTTTCTCTTATTATATAGTTTGCAAGGGTGCATATTTGTAAAAAGAATATTTTTTTTGAGAAGTCTCAACTTTCTCAAGAAATATATATATTTTTTGAAATGCAGATAAGAAGTTTTTATAAACTTTTATTGTTGTATATTTTTCTTAGCCAACCTTTTGTTTTCTATTTTTAAGTGAAGCGCCTAGTAATACTACAATATTTTATTAGAAAGATAAATGAAATATATGAATTTAAAATAAAATTAAGAAAAAAAATGACACCAATTATGTATGACCTCCAAAAAATTAACAAATATAAATTTTGTATTTAAAAAAAAGCTAAACAAACAATATTTAAAAAAAAAAAAGTGATATGAGATGAAATTAAATACATGAACAAGATTGAAGCGTGAGGTATGGGAGAATGTACATGCCATATGAGTAAATCTAGACTATTACATTTGAAGTTAAAAAAGAATTTGTTGGTGTGGACCATTGGAATACTTGGTCGAAGGACAAAAAAAAAAAAATAAAATAAAATAAATAAAAAAAAATACAACAACATTCTCCTTACTATACATGTTATAGAAAAGAGATTTTGTACTTGTAAGACAGAGTCCAGCAGCTACAAAGTTGATTACTTTTTTTTTTTTCAATTTGTATTTCGTAACAGCTATGAGAGATGAATTGATATGAATAATATGCATCGATTTACTTCATGTTATTTACCACCTTCCGATTCCTTCAAATAAAGTTGACATTTTAAATGAGCTATGCAAACATATAAGCTCTATACTACCTTCCGTTGTATATGTTTTATATATTAATATATAAAGTTGTCAGCATTTATGTATATCCATTTTATATTACATATACATGCGTGTAAAGCTAGTATATATAAATCTCGGGATAATTTAGACCATTTACATTAAAGTTGCGGTCTTGATCACGAGATAACAATGAAAGATGTATCTTTTTTATATTTTCTGACAATTTATCTATTGGTGGTCAATCATCTTTTAGTGATGGCTTCGGAATTGGAAATTGATATATAATTTGTTAGTATATCATATCCATATCATTTGAAGGATAAGATCCAGTTGATCTTTACAGTGCATCAAAGAATTGCTAATTAAATTTTTTAAACTTTTAATATAGCAGACTTAAACTCTACACGTTAAAATGAATCGTGAATTTACTGCAAAATTATGCTTACAAGGTCAAACTTAATTTTATCCTAATAAAGTCCTTCTCAAACTTATTACTCAGTATGAAATATGTGATCCACTACGATCCATATATTTTTGATCACTGATAGAAGACAATAGATAAGTGGGATCACACGCAGGCCGGGCGTTACAATTTTTCAACAAACGCTGTATCCCAAATTTTGTCCAAAGAACACTCATCACCCTTTTGCAATCAAAGTAAAAAAATCCTTACTCTTTTCAAAACTCCGCCATAATCTACAAGCATGGAGATTCTTCTCCGTCATCTAGACACTGTCATAGCTGGATTTTTTGCCTTACTACTACTTTTCTACTTGGTACAAAGGAGATCATCTAGACATGAAAAAAACATCACAAAATCACCACCTGAAGCCGCCGGCGGATGGCCTGTAGTCGGACATCTCCATCTACTGGGAGGGTCTCAAAATCCCCACATAATTTTGGGAAAGATGGCTGATAAACACGGACCAATCTTCACAGTCCGTGTAGGTGTTCATCCAACTTTGGTTATAAGCAGCTGGGAAATCGCAAAAGAGTGCTTCACAATCCACGATGTGGCTGTTTCCACGCGACCCAAGCAAATAGGTGCAGAAATCTTGGGATGGAACTACGCCAGCTTCGGTTTTTCCCCATACGGCCCTTACTGGCGCGAAATGCGGAAAATAACCAGCTCGGAGCTACTCTCAAACAAACGCCTAGAACAATTCAGGCACGTTCGAGAGTCCGAGGTTGAGAGTTATGTGAAAAATCTTTACAAACTATGGACCAAGAGAGAGAGGGGCTCAGACAGTGTGATCGTGGAGATGGAGAAATGGATTGGGGACGTAAATTTGAACGTTGGACTCAGAATAATTGCCGGGAAGAGGTATTTTGGAGGCGATTCAGGAGACAAGAAAGAGGCACGGCGGTGCCAGAAGGCCATGAGGGAGTTCTTTCGTTTGACTGGGTTGTTTCTAATTGGGGACGCCTTTCCTTTCCTTAGGTGGTTGGATTTGGGTGGACACGAGAAGGCCATGAAGAAAACGCACAAGGAATTGGAGAGTATTGTTGGGGGATGGTTAGAGGAACATCGGCAGAGGAGGGATTCTGGTAACTTTGATGGAGAGAAAGACTTCATGGATGTGATGCTTTCGGTCCTTGATGAGTCCACTGATCTCTCTGGTTATGACGCTGATATGGTCCACAAAGCAACATGCATGGTAAGCACTTTTCTTCTTCTTCATGCATCAATGAACACTTTTAACCAAAATTTAAACTCACATATCTGATTGTAATTTTTTTTTTGGGTATTTTGAAGAAGTACTTAAATTTTAGGTTCTTATCATAGGTTATTTCTCTAAAGTTCCATTCATATTTTGGTTTATCTCATTTTGTTTTGTTTTTCTTTAATCTTTTTTAGGTTTTATATGGTTAAGTTTTGAAAGAGAGGCTTTTTCTCTTCTTGAAAAAAATTTGCTATTTAACTTTGCAATACAATATCTAATAATAATGGTAGTAAAAACTAAGCAGAAATCTCTCCAAAGTAATTAATTTATTTTTTATTGAATATTTTTTTACAGAATATAATGGTAGGGGGAACGGATACAATTACAGTAACCTTAATTTGGGCGCTTAGTTTACTACTAAACCATAAAAATGTCCTGAAGAAGGTTCAAGATGAATTGGACCTCCAAGTTGGTAAGGAACGACTAGTGAACGAATCAGACATAAGCAACCTGGTGTATCTTCAAGCAGTGGTTAAAGAGACACTAAGGTTGTACTCAGCGGCACCACTATCAGGGGCAAGAGAATTCTCTGAGGATTGCACCATAGGAGGCTACCACGTGCCTAAAGGAACCAAATTAATCACCAATCTTTGGAAGATTCAGACAGACCGTGGAATGTGGTCCGATGACTCGTTAGAGTTTAGGCCAGAGAGATTTCTCAGCACACACAAGGATGTTGATGTCAAGGGCAAGCATTTCGAGCTTATCCCTTTTGGAGCCGGAAGAAGGTCGTGCCCTGGGATCACTTATGGCCTCAAAATGACGCACTTGGTCCTTGCTGCCTTGTTTCAAGCTTTCGATGTTATAACCAATGGGCCCGTCGATATGAGGGCTATTTTTGGACTTACAAGTGCTAAAGCCACTCCGCTTGAAGTTCTTGTCAAACCTCGCTTGTCTCTTTCTCTCTACGAGTGATCATGTTAGAGCCTTAATAAGGACACTTGATCATATAGTTTGGGAGTTGTCTTTACCCTGTGGAGTATATAATCTACAGCATCAAGATCATGGAGCCCACATGTGGGTTCCACTCTAGCCTGATCAGGCTGGTAGACTTGTTCTCATGTATTTATGTTTGCTTTCCTTGTTTAGTTGCTTGAATTATGTGATTTATGCAAGACTAGTTGCGATCGTGACCTAATATCTTTTCAAACCCAATTTCAATTTTTTATTTCTATTCTATATACTAAGGCTCTTAACCGTTAACAATTTTTTGCCTTTTCTGTCCTTTTCCTTTTATCAAATTTCCACGGCTTATATATATTCTTTTATTGTCATTTGTTTTTTTTAGTTCCTTTATTGTCATTTTAGTATGTATATCATTAAGTGGTTATTGTTTGTCCCTTCTTGTTCAACTTCTGATTTCATTTTGGTCATGTCCTGATAAAAGTTTTTGCTTAAACCGACGATTCAGACGAGTAGCTAATCTCTACTTTTCCAATCAGGTATGTAGTACTTGCTTCTGTTAGCCTTGTTGTTTTGCTTTCTTGCTGCTACCACAATTCACTAGTTGAACCCAAAAATTAAGCTGGTTGTTATGCTAGAATCATGCCAACCATTGATGGTTCTTTTCTAAGATGACGAAAACAAGGGTTTGTTTTCATGGAGTGCCCTGTTTTCATTTCAACGTATGTAGACATTTCTTTTTTAATTTTATTTGCAACCACATATCAATTTCCTTGACTAGATTAATTTTTGAGTTCCAAAAAACCTTTTCCAAAGAAAAATTTCATGCTTCCATTTCTTGGTATTTGGACTTCAAACATTCTCTTTGCACCTACAGTTTGGTAGTTTTAATTGTGATTGATTTCTAGAAGTTGATGAGGCCGTTGAGTACACTCCAATTGTGATTGACTCCTACTCTGCCAAGGTACAATACGATTGTTATTGTATCTTTCTTTTGTTTATATTCTTTCATGCCATAAATTTAGATAGTTGCAGAATTTGATTGCGGGAGGTAGCGATCCAGCATTACCTCTAACATGGGTAGTATCGTTGTTGCTGAACAATCGCCACGCCATGAAAAAGGCCATAGATGAACTAGACATTCAAGTGGATAAGAACAGAATGGCGAATGAATGTGATATGGGAAAGTTGGAATACATTAAAGCCATAGTCAAAGAGGCGCTACGTTTATATCCTCCAGGGCCACTCTCAGGGCCACGAGTCTTCCTCAAAGATTGTACCATAGGTGACTACCCCGTGCCGAAGGGAACTCGGCTCATCACCAACATTTGGAAGATCCAAACCGACCTGATTTTGTGGCCCGACCCTTTAGAGTTCAAGCCAGAGAGATTTCTCATGATCACTAACAAAGATGTAGATGTTAGAGGTCAACATTCTGAGTTGTTCCCATTTGGCAGTGGTAGAAGAGCATGTCCTGGTATTGCTTATTCCACTCAAATTGTGCAGCTCACGTTGGCTAGATTTCTACGCTTGTTTGAAATCGCCACACTCTCAGATGCTCCTGTTGACATGACAGAGAGCTTTGGACCAACAAATATGAAAGCAACTCCGCTTGAACTTCTCATTACGCCTCGCTTGCCAGCCGAACTTTATGGGTAAAAACACGTTATCTATAATATATTATGATCAGTTTTCAGTGCTTTCTGGGTTGCAGAGCTTATATATGAAGATCCTCACGCATCTATTTGAGTCTGGTAACTCATAAGGTCATGTTGAATGCTATATTATATATTTAGTCTTAAATTTAAGGAGGTGATCTTAATTATTATGATTAAGGAGTTGATTCTTTCTCGTGACGCTTTTGGAAACTGTCTTCATTAGGAGTTGAAGATGTTTTCTATTGGCTTTCTTCATGAGAAAATAAAAAAGTTCGCATGTCTCAGAGTTCTAGTTAAAATATCGGGTTTACTCCTACATGTTTTATGATTAAAAAATATTCCTAATGTTTTTAAATTATCTCAATGCTTTAAATATTTAAAAGAGTTTAACCATAATTTGGGGAAACTTTATTAAAATAAAATCAATAACCTTAATAATCAATATTTTGACGTTATCTTTTTTTAGGTCAAAATAATCAATATTATGGCGTTAAAAAATTCAATTTAGAGCAAAATAATAATTTCAATAAGATAAATTATATATATATATTTTAAAAAATACATAATTTAACAGGTTAGATTAGTCTAGCTTTACATCATCCTGTTGTTTGGCTGCTCACCACAAACTCAATTATTAATAATATAAAGCTCTCACATGCTATAATAAAAGTAGTTATAACCAACTGTTTCTACTACACTTTCAAACACCCTTCATATTTCGCAACCCACGCTTGCCCATGATCACCAGTCAGATTTAGACTTGTCGTACTAGTTCCGCCCTTCTCCACATCCTGTGCCACTGTCCTTATTGTTATTCTAGATCAAGTTTTGTCATTACCTATTCGTCCAAACTCCTTTGTCCATTCTATTGTCACCAGAATCCATTTTTTGGGCTTAGTCTCTTAGTGCCTTCACCAAAGAGGTCTGGGTGATGGAGGGACAGTGAAAAAGTTTATTCTGTTTTTTTTTTTAATTTTTAGCTTAACTTTTAATTAATAAATGGCTAAAACAATATTTGAATAATAATTAGTATGGCGTTATTGGTATTTCAAAAACTTTCATTAGTTAAAGAATTATTTTTAACTAATGATTCTGGAACAGTTTGAAAACATCATAAATACTTTTTTGATTGCAAAAAGTGCAAAGACAAACATAAGTAAAACATTCCTCGCGATATTTGAAAATTTTGTCTTTATACTATTTGTTGTATTTTTTTTCCCTTTATATTGATGAATTTTAGTGGGGGTTCAAAATGTAATTTTAATACCAATAGGTTCAAACTAGTTATATACTTGCCAACAACTTATGATCTAATTTAACCCCTCTCGTGTTATACACAAAGAATGTTAGGTATTTTTAATTTTAACTAAGTATTTTTAATTTTAACTAAAATTTTTAGTTATTACAGTATAAATTTTTTTATTGCGATAGTATTTTAAATTAATTGGTTCTAAGTAATATTTCCAAACATCTTAATAGATTAAGGATTCATTTGTTTGGAGTATTATTTGGATTCAATAGACTCAAATTTAGATTCACGTATCAAGAATCCTTTGGATACATGTTTGTTTCTTTGAAAATTCAAATCATTTTAGTATCAAAAATCTAAATTCTCAGAGTTCTCATTCCCCTTAAACTTTTGATACTCCAATATCTTTGCTACAGTAAAAACTAAAATTCTCTCTCGTATACTTGAGAAAAAAAATCATAACTTCTTCATTTGATATCCAATTGAGATGATTCTTTTTTCATTATGTTTATAGTGAAGAGAAGAATAAATTAAGATCCATATTACATATTTTTTATATCATTAACATTAAGATTTTATTAGATTTGTTAATAAATCAAAATCTATTTTCATTACCTTTTCAAACACAAATTTTAATTTTATTTCATACTTAAATTAAAACCTAAATGCATATCCAAACACGAATTCGGATAACAATTCAAATCACAAACTCAAATTCTAACTCAAATCACACTAACTCAAATCAAATCATTAATTCAAATCTATTTACCAAACGGGCCTGTAAACTTATCAATTCTTTCGCAATTTCTCACTAAAAATTTCAATTCTTTTTTCATATAAATGTCCCTTAAAAACTTTGGCAACATCACCGCCGTCTAACTTTACATTTATCTTTGGATTATTTTCATAATGCGCTCTTACCTGTGTACTCTAATTCTAGTTACCCTCTCATCTTTCAAAACCAGTCAGAGTACCCTGATCTATACAAAACAACTCAAAACGCCCTTTTTGTTTTAAATCCGTGAATAACCCCTAGGGGATTTTGCGGATGTGGTGGGATACTAAACGTCTTTTACTGGAAAAATGAGTATTATAATAAAAACAAAAAAGTTTAAAGTTAGCACAAAAAAACGAAAGAATAAAAAAAGCCACTGTCCCCTTCCTCGGTTTTTCCACCCATATCTCCCTCCTCTCTCTTATGCTTCTCTGCATCTCCGCCATCAGGGGATTTTTTTTTTTTTTTCTAATTTTGTTTTTCCGTGTTTTGTCGTGGAAATTCGGAAATATATAATGAAGATGGTATCTTTTCTATTGTCTAATGGCTAATGCCTTTGCAAGCTCTGACATCCTCGTGGTGGATATGGCGGGAGGTCTGCACAAGTGCTAATTATTTTTGCCTTCTGTACATGATATTTATAAATGAATTTGTTTGATAGAAGTCTGCTTAAATAAAAGAGACATTTGGAACATTGTCATTGGGTCTTGTTTGCCTCTCTTTCTCTTTCGTTCAGGGGAGAGGGGAGGGAGTGGCCAGGTCTAGCTTGGGCGATGAGGCAAGGGATGGCCGACGGGCTAAAGGTAGGTCGCCGGGGGTTGAGGGAGCGGCGGATCAGTCACGGTAAGGGAGGGTGGGTTTATGTGTGACTTTTTTTTTTATTTTTCCATTTTTTAAGTTTTTATTTGCATTAAGTTTAAATTTATTTATGTTCATTAATTTAATACTCATTCATCAAATAAAAAACCTTCAATATTATGCCGCGCGGGGAAATTGTGCCAAGAGTTAGGACAACGTGAACAGGAGTGTCCTGAGTGGTTTGCTATAAATTTTAGGGGTATTTTGACCTATTTTAAAAAACCAAGGATAATTTAAATTAGGGTAAATATCTCGGTATATTTACGAAAATAATCCTTTTTATCTTTTTTCCCTAACCCCAGTATTTCAGTCTATGATAACATTTCGATTGATGTTACAATAACCAACCTATGGATGATCCAAATCATAGATTGACTCTATATTATTAAAATAAAAATCAAAATCAAAACGTTAACAAAAAATTCGGATTACATTAAAGGCCTCAATCGTTCTGAGGTGTTCAGTGGTTGCCATGTGTGTCCAATGAAAGGTATATATATTAGCAAGTGGATATTGTTAGGAAAGTAGTTTAAAACATCAGTTTAGGTTTGAGAAGTATAGCATATAAAAGCTTTATATTGTAGCATATGAAAAATACTGTTTATAGTTTAAACTGCTCTTCCAAACATAAAGTTAAATTTTTGCTGAGTTCCAACTAAGTTACTATTCAAGTTTTGCTTCATATATATGGGGCTAACGAAATTATCCATTAGGATGTCTCTTTAATTTTTTCCTTTTTTAAGATTAGTTTAACATTTTATATTTTTAGAGCTTCATTTTAATTGATTATGTTCTATTAATGAACTGTGTGGTGTCGGGTGTCGGGTTTTTAAAGGTTGTTTGGCTAGTGGTTGGAACCATTGATAGGAACCGTTTTTACTGTAGTATATGAGAGTTTTATACTATAGTAATTTTTTTCATTTTTATTATAATATGTGAGAGTTTTATACTGTTTATAATTGAGTTTGTAGTTCATACCATCTTTAGTCAAACACGCTCTTAGTGAATCTTCCTTTTTGTCAGTTTTTTGTCTCCAATAATACTGTATTGTATAGACTAAAACTTTATAATTAATATAATTTTTTAAGAACAACAGGGACACAACGAATGCCTTGTGAAGTTGTGAGTGAAACTTATTGGCCTTCACTTTTATGTACTACATGGATATGAGGGACGGAAAGATGCCAATGATATTTTGTCTTTTTAACCAAAAAGAAAAACGTATTTGGACAAGCTCAAGAAATGTTATGGATTATTCTAATGCAAGTGCAGAACAAGTAATAAAGTGAGAGTAGAGATTATTTTCTCAGGGATTAATTGTTACTAAATACCAAATTATTTTAATTTTAATTTTATTTGAACAATTAAAATATAGAAAACAATGAAATGATAAAATGGTAAAAAAAAAAAAAAGACAAACTAAATTAATAAAAATTAATAAATTGCAACATTAACATATGAGAATTTAAAATATTAAGACTTTTAGGGTTTTTGACTTTCCGAATTAATTATATACAATTTATTTAATTTAATCAATTGATATTTATTTCTATGCCAATAACGAATTTCTCTTAGGTAGTCATTAATCTTTCTCAAGTATTAATAATTTATCCTAGTTAGCAAATTTCTTACATCTTTGTGGAAACTGTAAACTTACCAATATTCATTAAGAACAAGAAATTTATAGTGTAGCACAAGTCTCATAGATACCTTTATACTATGATGATCTCATGGCATTCAATTATGGTCTAATTTAATTATAGCTTCTCAGCCTCAAATTAAATCACAAATTATGTAAAAGATGCGCAAACATCGAATTAAATTAAATTACATAAATCACAAATTAAATATTCAGAAAGTATTTAATTTCTATGCGCAAACTTTTACAAGCATTAAGATTAGATTAAATACTCAGCATAGAAAATAAATAAACATCGAATTAAATTAAATTACATAAAAGTAAACATTCATAATCCGGCTATATTGTAGCCCTAGAATAAAAAAAATTTGTCCATAATGAAACTAAAAATCATCCTAAACAATGTCTTAAACATGAGAAGTAGAGGAAAAGAACTGTATGTTTGGATGTGAAGATGGATTCCGTTTTCGGGTTGTACCGTTTTTCTTCTCCAAAGTAGTGAGTTCTCTCCTCTTTTTTGTAGTTTCTTTCAATTAAAATTCGTGCTCCAACCCTCTATAATATTCTATTTATAGGCTAGGGTTTGAAAGGACAATTTTAGAACAAAATTAAACTGAAAATTAAATTGGGATCGCAATGGCACCTAGGCTCCATTTTTGGCACCTAGGCGCCATGATTGTAGTGCCTCGGCGCTACACTGTCCCATAGAAAAATTCCCCAACTGGCTCCTATGCGCCTTGCCCGCAGTGCCTAGGCGCCAAGATTGTAGCGCCTAGTCCTTCCAAATGGCGCCTAGGCGCTTTGTTCTCTGGTCTTCTTGTGGAACTTCATCTGTAAGAGCGCCTAGACGCCTATAAGCTAACGTCTAGGCTCCATTTCGTCTTCGAGTCTAATTTCGCTTATTTTTCAGTCCGTTTTGTGTCTCATTTTGCCAATATGTATCTTTTTTTCTCAAAATCTAAAAAAAAAAAAAAACATAAAACACTATCAAATTTTTCTAAATTGCTCAAAATTAACAAAAATATTAAGTAAAAATCATCTAATTAATTAGTCTAAAACTAACTTATCAAGAAACTTATTAATCTATTTCTACCAACAGTAAAAGACAAAAGCTGAAATGACAATCGACTTCTTAAAATTACTGTGAAAAATGATCAGATATTGTGGTAACCACTTTGAGCCCGGAAGTTTTTTTAGACAATATAGAGATTATAGCTGCTGAAGTTCTACGTCATTGAGAAAACTAATAAAATAAAGTACTAAGATAAATTGTGCTTTGTTTTTTGTTAGAAAAACTTTAAATACTATTTGTGGAACGATTTTTAAATTAACCAAGAGTTCTTACATAAATTCAAAATGTGGATCATGAAACAAAAGAACAGAACAAACTGTAACAAAGCGACACGAGACGTCTTGTAGCAAGCAACAAACTTGCATAATCGAACTAAAGATAAACTTCATCTCTCTCATTTCCTCAACAGCCACCTGTATCCTCCATCAACAATTCCACTCCCTGCCAAGGCCTTGTTGACAACGATTAATTACCACCGCTCAACACCGATCAAGCAAGTCTTCCCTTATATAGACACGACATTCGACCGTATTCTTCACAATAATGCTTCCCAGTTCAAGGCCTTCTGAGTTTACCAAAATTGCAAATATGGCTTCTTTACTAGTACTTCCACGTGATCTAACCGCTTTCATGGCAGGGTTAATATTATGTGCCATAGTCTTTATTTACTATTTCTTATCACGAATGTGGGGAATTGGCAAGGGCAAAACACCACCTGAAGCCTTGGGAGGTTGGCCATTATTTGGCCACCTTTCCTTGCTACAGGGACTTAAGCCTTCCCACAAAAATTTGGGGGCCATGGCTGACACATATGGGCCTATCTTCACATCTGAATCGGATCTCATCGAGGTTTGGTGGTGAGCAGCTCCGAGATGGCTAAGGAATGCTTCACGATTAACGACTTGGCCTTAGCCTCGCGTCCAAACATGCTAGCCGGGAAGCATATTGGCTACAACTACGCCATGATTAGTTTTGCACCCACCCTTTTGGCGTGAGATTCGCAAGATAGCCACGCTTGAGTTGCTCTCGAACCACCGGCTTGAGCTTCTCAAACACACTTGCATTGCAGAAGTGGCAACTTTTACGAAAGAACTATGCCAACATTGGAGAACCAAGTCAAATAGTAGTGACCATTCGGGCCTAGTTTCGGTGGAGATGAAGCAATTGTTTTCGGGCTTGACTCTCAACGTGATTTTCAGAATGGTTGCTGGGAAGCGTTACTCTGTTGATGCAAATGATCATGGCGGAGATGTGAAAGAAGCACGCTTAGTTCAAAAGGAAATAAAGGAATTCTTTAATCTAATTGGAGTGTTTGTACTGGGGGATGCGATTCCTTATATCGGGTGGCTGGATTTAGGCGGCTATGGAAAGGCCATGAAGAAAACTGCAAAGGCATTGGATGGTGTAGTTGGCAAATGGCTGGAAGAGCATAAGCGGGAAAGAGCAGTAACGAATGATGAAGACAGAAAAGAAAAAGACTTCATTGATGTGATGCTCACCATACTTCACGGTTCAGATCTTGGGGGTTATGATGCTGATACAATCAACAAGGCCACTGCTTTGGTCTGCATTTTCTTTTCAATAAAGATACAAACTTGCATATATATTATACGAGATTCCCAACTTAAAGAGTTTAGTTAAAATGAGTGTAAGAATAATATCAAGATAGCACTTGAGGCTTTGTTTGTTTAGCAGCTCGGGTTTTGCTGTACGAAAATTGATTTTCTATAATACAGAAGCTAAGAATATCAGTACATATTCCTCCTGATTACTCTTGTAAAATAGTTTGAGAAATTATATTCAAATATTGCACTATTGTTTTAACTACTCCTTACTAGGCATCAACGGCAAAACTGAATAAAACTTGCAGATGTTGATCGCGGCAGGTAGCGACACCACCTCAGTAACCATAACGTGGGCAGTATCCCTGTTGAGGAACAACCTCCACGTGTTGAAAAAGGCTCAAGAAGAACTCGATGGCCAAATCAGCGCCACACGTCTTCCTCATGGACTGCACCATTGGTGGCTATCAGATCAAAAAGGGAACTCGGTTGATCACCAACCTTTGGAAGATCCAAACCGATCCGATTTTGTGGCCCGACCCTTTGGACTTCAAGCCAGAGAGATTTCTGACCACCAACAAACATGTGGATGTCAGAGGTCAACGTTTTGAGCTAATCCCATTTGGTAGAGGTAGAAGAGCATGTCTGGTATTTCTTTTGCCCTTCAAATGGTGCAGTTCACGTTAGCTAGATTGCTACAAGCATTTGAAATCTCCACGCCCTAAGAGGCTCCTGTCGATAAGACGGAAAGCTTTGGAATAACCAATATCAAAGCAACTCCACTTGAAGTTTTTATCACACCTCGCCTGCCTGCTGAGCTCTACGCGTAAAAGAAGTGAGAGTGGATTAATGTGTGTGTATATATGTATACAATATATATATATATGTGTGTGTTATATAGTCAATTACTTTATTTTGGTGGGTTAGAGAGCTTATATGTATGTATACTCATTGTACATCATGTAAAATAGACGTTATAGAGCTTAAACTTATTAAGGGAAGTTTAGCAAAAGATACCATGATCTCTGTCACTATGTCTCTTTGAGAAACAATTCTAAGGTTATGTTGAGTGTTAAATGCCAAAACTAAAACAATGCACTAGCATTTTCTTGCAATATTATACACTGGATATTCCCAAGAACCCAGATTTTTGTCCAAATTGTCTGTTTAATTCTCTGTCCAACAAATAAAAAGCTGAGACCTCATGCACCTATTAAATGACTACTAGCAGAGGAAAAACACGTATATTTCTATTTGAAAACTCCTTTTCTTATTTCTCTCCCTTACCTTACTCCTTTCTCTCTCTTTATCTCCTCTTTTTTTAATATGCTAGTCTCTTTCCTTTCTTATATATATATATATATTTTTTGGCTATGTACTGATAGTTAATTATTTCATACCATATAGACACATCTATTTGGACCACTTCAAGCCAGGAGTGGCAGATTTGGACTCGTTGGCAACCAGAACAAATTTTTTTCGGCTATTGAAACAATTTGCTTTCTTCCTTTTAAGCTGTTTTGTTTTGCTATGATTTTAAGTTGTTTGGTTATTGATTTTATTTATCTTCTCAAAGGATTATTTTCCAGTAGATAACTAATTTTAACTTGCGCACTTTTTCGGTGTTCCTGTACCAGAGTTTGTATCTTGTCTCTTTGTGGAAACGTATTTAGATAATTTCTATAAAAATTCTTTGTTGGTACTGGCTTTCTATACAATTGTTGTTTCATTAGTAAAGTCATAGTAGTAAGCAACACGGGTAGAGAGAGGGAAGAACGAGAGAAGGTTGGCAGCTCAAGGAAAAGGAAACAAAAAAAGGAAATGAAAAGTAAGAAAGAAAGAAAGAAAGAAAAAAGAAGAAAAAAAGAAAAAGGTGATTGGTAAAAAAGACAATCTGTAAAAGGGAGGAAAAAAATGTGGGTCAATTTGTTAAGATGTGTACTAGAAATTAAAAAAAAAAAAAAGAGATAAAAGAGAGAGAAGAAATGGGTAGAGAGAGGGACAATAGAACGGAGGTAAAGTAAGAGAGAGAAAAAAAGAAGTTTTAAAGCGGAAAATGCCTATTTTCTACCTGTTAATAGTCATTTAGATTTTGTTTGGTATCTGATTCAAACTGTTTATAGAAAAAAAAACTTTCAATAGTTATAATGTAAAATAAAAAATAATTATAGTGTAAAACTTTCAATAGATATAATAATTTTAAATAAATATTTGTTCTAATTAAGAGTGTCGAACAAAAACTTAATAGGTGTATGAGCTTTTAGTTTTTTATTGGTTTGACGGATAATTGGACAAACAATTTGGATAAGAGATCCGGGGTTCTATTCCCAAACCATGCATGCGTTGATTTTAGGGACCTAGTCAAGCGAAAAAGGAGCAAAGAGATTAATATTGTGCCTTGTCCAACTAAGGTGCATGGTCAATTTAACTAGTATTTTTAAATAAAAGTTTGTTTGATGAAAATCCAAGAATATTTATACAAAAGAAAAAAGTATAGATAAAAGATATATCATGTAGCGACATCATGACATCAAGATTACGCATATATTTGTGCGCACGATCCTAACTCTCAATACTTCCGTCCATAACAACATTTCGATCTTTGTAACACAAGCCAACTACATGGTTGAAGGAGTGGTTCAAATTAGAAAGATTCTTTTGGAGCAAAAGAAATCGAAAAAAGATTCTTCACCTTAAACAGGGACGACGTAGACGTTCTCGAATATTTTGTTCAATTTTTTATACAATAAATATTGTCAAATCAACTATATTATAACATATTATTTAATAAATAATGTAAAAAACAATTAGAGATTATTTTAAAATTTTTAAATAATACATCATAAAATTTTGGTTAGATATTATTTAAGACATTAAAATTAACAGGACCTACCTCAATCCGAGGCAGAAGTCTGAGAGCAAGCATTTCGAGCTCCCCTTCCGCGGTGGAAAAATGTCGTAACCTGACTCCAAATGGCGCATGCACTTGGTGATAGCTGGCTTTGTTGCATCCCTAAACAGGACCTACCTGAATCCGACACAGAAGTCGAGACTTGACAGCAAGCATTTCGAGCTCCCCTTCCGCGGTGGAAAAATGTCGTAACCTGACTCCAAATGGCGCATGCACTTGGTGATAGCTGGCTTTGTTGCATCCCTTCGTTGTTTTTGACAGATTTGGACCGGTTGATGACACGCCAGCTATCTACGGACTAACAAATGTTAATGCATGCAATTAGTGCGCTTGAAGTTTTAGTCGAACCTTGCTTGTCTCTTTCTCCCCCTGAGAGCGAAGTTTGAGCCTAAATCTTAAGAGTACTTTAGCATATAGTAGCTAACGATGAGGCAGTATATTCATGAGGTGTTTTGTGGTTTCCATCTAGATAGCGGTTATCGGTGCATTTGTCTTTTAAACTTTTCCTTTTTTTAATGTTGTCTTTAAATCTCTTTTTTCTTTACTAATTGAGTTCCTCATCATAATTAAGTATACCAATTATGTCCTAATCATTAATGCTCGTAAAAATTAAGACAAATAACAATCATCCAAAACACGCATGACCAATTATTTAGAAGGATAGAGAGGCCAATTTCAAACACTTACGGATGTAAATATCCACTAAATTTTAGAAATTTCGATAGAAATTTTAAAAATTTTGAAGTATCAAAATATCTTTTTTTATTGTAATATTGATTTCGACAAAATATCAGAGAAATATTGAAACATCGGTAAATATCGGTAAAAATTTTGATATCGAAAAATTTGTAATCTATTTTGTACAAAATTTTGGAATGTATTGTAGAAATTTCGGTCAAATTTGGTAGTGTTAGAAATTACAAAATTCAATAGATTTTTTTCTTTTAAATAATCTGTTAGTATTTTATATTTTCACTAAATGAATATTTGTCTAATACACATTAAGAATGTTAACATCAGACGAAAATAGTTTCAGAAGTTTACAACCAATAAATTTAGGATCCAATTATATCAACTCCTCCAATAAGGCTTCTTATGTTTATTATCTATACAATCAAGACTTTGAAAACTATGATAATTATGAAATTTTTAATTATCCTCATTTGAGCATGTTGTCACCATCTTAAGCAAACAATTGCAAGAATTCATAGTTTTTCATTCATGGAAATACAATGGGAATAAGTCAACAAACATACATCTTACATATTCACAACTACATTCAGCACTACTTAAATAACATGTCATGACATCGATATTGTTTAAATCAAGATGAAATCCTATCTATATTTGATTTTTATAGAACTTTCTTCTAGTATTGACAAATCTAACATGTATAGAGTTTATTATATAAATCACGTTTATTGTATCTCAAAGTATTAGACATATATTTAACATAAAATTTTCATAATTTTCGTAATTTTTGTAAAAATTTTCACCAATATAAATATTTTTTTTAAAATTTCTGTAAAATTGAAATAACAATATTTCAATGGATATCGATATTTTCATCTTTGCAAACACTACATAAAACATGTAAGCCAAAACCAAAAACCCAAAAACAAAAGAAATAATATGTTTATGATTTTTTAACAATTACTCTCTAAGACAATAAATAACAGAATAATTAAAGAAACGAAAGTAAGTTTAGAAAACTTATAGTAGTTGCTGAAATTCTCTAGTAATTGTTTTTAAAAGAGCTGCAATTAATAAAAACAATTCTAAATGTACCCATAATCTATCTATTATGCATGGTTATGTTAAGTATGACATAAGAGGTCGGTATTATCAAATTATAAAGGCAATCTTTTTAATTGAAGCTAGATCAGATTTGATAGCTTTGCACTAAATATAATGTTTATTAATAATAATCTTTACGGTTGTTTTTCCATATATGTTGCTTCATTCCAACAACACAAGTAAGAAAGACATGATCAGACGTCTAGTCGCAAGCATCCAACTTACATAAACGAACTAAAGATAAACTTCATCTCTCTCATTTCCTCAACAGCCACCTGTGTCCTCCATCAATAATTCCACTCCCTGCCAAGGCCTTGTTGATAACGATTAATTACCACCGCCCAACACCGATCAAGCAAGTCTTCCCTTATATAGACACGACATTCGACCGTATTCTTTACAATAATGCTTCACAATACAGGGCCTTCTGAGTTTATCAAAATTGCAAATATGGCTTCTTTACTAGTACTTCCACATGATCTAACCGCTTTCATGGCAGGATTAATATTATGTGTCATAGTCTGTATTTACTCTTTCGTATCACGAATGTGGGGAATTGGCAAGAGAAACACACCACCTGAAGCCTTCGGAGGTTGGCCATTATTTGGTCACCTTTCCTTGTTACAGGGACCTAAGCCTTCCCACATAACTTTGGGCGCCATGGCTGACAGATATGGGCCCATCTTCACCATCCGAATCGGATCTCATCGAGGTTTGGTGGTGAGCAGCTCCGAGATGGCTAAGGAATGCTTCACCATTAACGACTTGGCCTTAGCCTCACGTCCAAACGTGCTAGTCGCGAAGCACATCGGCTACAACTATGCCATGTTTGGTTTTGCACCTCACGGACCATTCTGGCGTGAGCTTCGCAAGATAGCCACGCTTGAGTTGCTCTCGAACCGCAGGCTCGAGCTTCTAAAACATATTCGAATCTCAGAAGTGGCCACTTTCACGAAAGAACTGTACAAACATTGGACAACCGAATCGAATAGTAATGATCGTTTGGGCCCAGTTTCGGTGGAGTTGAAGCAATTGTTTTCGGACTTGACTCTCAACGTCATTCTCAGAATGGTTGCTGGGAAGCGTTACTCTGTTAATGCAAATAATCATGGCGAAGATGTGAAAGAAGCACGCTTAGTTCAAAAGGAAATAAAGGAATTCTTTAATCTAATTGGAGTGTTTGTACCGGGGGATGCGATTCCTTATATCGGGTGGCTGGATTTAGGCGGCTATGGAAAGGCCATGAAGAAAACTGCAAAGGCATTAGATGGAATTGTTGGCAAATGGCTGGAAGAGCATAAGCGGGAGAGAGCAGTAACGAATGATGAGAGAAAGGAAAAAGACTTCCTTGATGTTATGCTCTCTGTACTTCATGGTTCAGAGCTTGGTGGTTTTGATGCTGATACAATCTACAAGGCCACTGTTTTGGTACGCACTTTTATCAACTCTCTTTCTCTCTCTTCAAAATGCAAATTTGCAGATATATTAGAGAAAGAGGTATGCACATACTTGTTTTTTTTTAAAAATAATTTTGCATATTAAAAGATTAGTTTAGTTAAATGAGTTTAAGAATGTCAAGATAGCAACTTTTAGGTGTTTGTTTGTTTTTTTTTTCCTTTTGCTGCTTGGGTTTTTGTTGTAGGAAAATTGATTTTCTATAATGCAGAAACTATTATACGTATGCCACGTGATGACAACTTTTATAAAAAAAAAAAAAAGAAATGGTTTGATAAACTATATTCTACTTCACCAACATATCTTTGACCTACTCTGTTGACTGCTCCTAATAGTGAGGTAGCAAATAGTTGTTTGATAGAATATAATAAGGGAACTCATCAAGACATGCAACGGCGAAACTGAATAAAACTTGCAGATGGTGATCGCGGCAGGTAGCGACACCACCTCAGTAACCCTAACATGGGCACTATCCCTGTTGCTGAACAACCGCCACGTGTTGAAAAAGGCTCAAGAAGAACTCGACGGCCAAATAGGCAAGAACAGAGACGTGAATGAGTCCGATATGGGCAAACTTGCTTACATTCAAGCCATAGTCAAAGAGACACTACGTTTATACCCTGCAGCGCCACTCTCAGCGCCACACGTCTTCCTCAAG
This sequence comes from Artocarpus hirsutus, assembly GCA_946598075.1. Classification (NCBI taxonomy): domain Eukaryota; kingdom Viridiplantae; phylum Streptophyta; class Magnoliopsida; order Rosales; family Moraceae; genus Artocarpus; species Artocarpus hirsutus. The sequence continues at coordinate 1,810 of CAMOHE010025797.1, read as the reverse complement.
GACTGCACCATTGGTGGCTATCAGATCAAAAAGGGAACTCGGTTGATCACCAACCTTTGGAAGATCCAAACCGATCCGATTTTGTGGCCCGACCCTTTGGACTTCAAGCCGGAGAGATTTCTGACCACCAACAAACATGTGGATGTCAGAGGTCAACATTTTGAGCTAATCCCATTTGGTAGCGGTAGAAGAGCATGTCCTGGTATTTCTTTTGCCCTTCAAATGGTGCACTTCACCTTAGCTAGATTGCTACAAGCATTTGAAATCTCCACGCCCTTAGAGGCTCCCGTCGATATGACGGAAAGCTTTGGAATAACAAATATCAAAGCAACTCCACTTGAAGTTTTTATCACACCTCGCCTGCCTGCTGAGCTCTATGCGTAAAAGAAGTGAGAGTGGATTAATGTATATATGTATATGTATATGACATATGAGTGTGTTTTACAGTCAATTACTTTATTTTGGTGGGTTAGAGGGCGTGTATCTATACTTATTGTGTATAATGTAAAATAAACATATATAGACTTATTTTAAATAAGAGAACTTCAATAAAGGACGCCTTTGTCACCGTCCCTCCTTGATAGAGTAATACTAGAGTTATGTTTGAGTGCAAAATGCCAAAACTAAAAGAACGCGCTGGCATTTTCTTGCAATATTATATACCGAATATTTCCTAACTATGCATGCGTGGCTGTTAGAGACCTACTCAAGCCGAAAACGAGCAAAAAGAAGAATGGTCTTCTCTTAACAGTCAAAATACATGGTTAATTTAATTGGTATTTTTTAAACGGAAATTTGTTTGCTTAAATCCAAGAATAGTTATCTAGGGAGAAAAAATAGTAAAAAGACAATAATCACTAATAAGTAACATGTCACAACTATTGATGACCGGAAATTCAATCAATTATGAGGCTAAAAGCATTTTAAACATGATCCATAAATACCAAAATAAAATGAGAAAATGATTCTATAAAACTCACTATTTGTTTTCCAAGATATTGCACATAATATAGCTAGTCCATTATCAATTATCTAGGGCTTAAATTAAATTGAAATTTTGAACAAAAAAGAAAAGTATAATAAATATTCAAAATCTTCAAATCTTTCTACTCTTTGCTTCACTAGGTATTAATTTTTGTGTGTGTATATATATCCCCTATGCCCCCTATGTAAACAAATTGAGTATCATTATATATATGCTTTTTATTTGGATTTCTAAATGAGTAATTTGCACTGTGCTAAGAAAAAGAGAGGGTCAACATGAGAGTGTTTTTTTTTTAAAAAAAAAAAACAATGATGTTATTTGGGATCGGAAGGTTGCATGCCCTAGCCTTGGCTGACTTTGTCTCTCATTAGTGCGGAATTTGTTTTAGGTTTTCATGTCTTTAATATATTCCCTTTGTAAGTTTACTTTTGTGTTATTGTTTTATTTTTACCACCAAAAGCGCACACGAAACCAAAATATTGAAATATATTTTTCAAATTTAAAACTACATTGTCAAAAAAATGAAATTAAAAAGCATATTTATGTAAACGTCCCTTTTGTTAAAGAATACAAAGATTACACAAAAAAATACTTTGACAATTTAAGTAGGTGTACTTTTTTTTTAGGGAGATGTTTGTCTTGTTTTTCTTGCTTAGAGACTTCGAAACGTTACTTAAGCCGTGTCAAGCACGGGACAGCTGAGAAACTTCGATTGTTTGCTTTTAAGGCTGATACTCTTTTCCATTTTGTCTACCTTCACAAAAGGAAGAAAAATTCAAAAACAATAATTTTATGGAGAAAAATAACAAAACATGCCAAAAAAAA